>PITA01026132.1:0-23161 GCA_004023965.1 Spilogale gracilis
TGTGGGTTTTTCGTAGATAGATTTTATGAGGTTGAGAAATGTTCCCTCTATCCCTATACTTTGAAGAGTTTTGATCAGGAACGGATGTTGTATTTTGTCAAATGCCTTTTCTGCATCAATTGAGAGTACCATGTATTTCTTCTCTCTTTTCTTATTGATTTGTTCTATCATGTTGATTGTTTTGCGAGTGTTGAACCACTCCTGCATCCCTGGGATAAAACCCACTTGGTCATGGTGGATAATCTTTTTAATGTATTGTTGGATCCTGTTAGCAAGGATCTTGTTGAGAATCTTCTGTTGAGCATCCGTATTCATCAGCAATACCGGTCTGAAGTTCTCCTTTTTGATGGGGTCTTTGGTTTGGGGATTAGAGTAATGCTGACTTCATAGAAAGAGTCTGGAAGTTTTCCTTCCGTTTCTAATTTTTGAAAGAGCTTCAGGGGAATAGGCGTTATTTCTTCTTTGAATGTTTGGTAGAATTCCCTAGGGAATCCATCTGGGCCTGGAATCTTGTTTTTGGGGAGGTTTTTGATCACTGCTTCAATCTCATTACTAGATATAGGTTTATTCAAATTGTCAATGTCTTCCTGTTTCAGTCTTGGTAGTTTATAGGTTTCTAGGAATGTATCCATCTCTTCTAGGTTGTTAAACATATTGGCATATAATTGTTGATAGTAATTTTTGATGATTGTTTCTATTTCCTTGGTGTTAGTCGTGATCTCTCCCCTTTCATTCATGATTTTGTTAATTTGGGTCTTCACCCTTTTCTTCTGGGTTAGTTTGGCCAACGGTTTATTGATCTTATAGATTCTTTCAAAGAACCAGCTTCTAGATTCATTGCATTCTACTGTATCTCTAGTTTCTGATTCATTCATCTCTGCTCTAATCCTTATTATTTCCTGCCTTGTGTGGGGGGTTGATTTAATTTTTTGTTGATTTTCCAGTTCTTTTAGGTGTAATGAGAGTTGATGTATTCGGAATTTTTCAATTTTTTTGAGTGAGGCTCGAATGGCTATGATTTTCCCCCTTAGGATTGCCTTTGCTGTATCCCATAGGTTTTGGATTGATGTATCTTCATTCTCATTGGTTTCCATGAAGTGTTTCAGTTCTTCTTTGATTTCTTGGTTGATCCACATATTCTTGAGCAGGATCGTGTTTAGCTTCCAAGTGTTTTATTTTCTCCTGAACTTTTGATGGTGGTTGAGTTCCAGTTTCACGGCATTGTGGTCAGAGAATATGCAGGGAATAATTTCAATCTTCTGGTATCCGTTGAGCCCTGATTTGTGACCTAGTATGTGGTATATTCTGGAGAAAGTTCCACTTGCACTCGAGAAGAATGAGTATTCTTCTGTTTTAGGGTGGAATGTTCTGAATATATCTATGAGATCCATCTGGTACAATGTGTCATTCAAGGCTCTTAATTCTTTGTTGATTTTCTGTTTAGATGATCTGTCCATTGTTGAGAGTGGTGTGTTAAGATCTCCTACAATTAATGTATTTGCATCAATATGATTCTTTATTTTGTTTAGCAGTTGGCTTATGTAGTTGACTGCTCCCATGTTAGGGGCCTAAATATTTACAATTGTTAGATCTTCTTGATGTATAGACCTTTTAAGAATGATGTAGTGTCCTACTGTGTCTTTGACTACAGTCTTTAGACTAAAATCCAATTTGTCTGATATGAGAATCGCTACCCCGGCTTTCTTTTGGGGTCCATTGGCATGAAAGATGGTCTTCCATCCCCTCACTTTCAATCTGGAAATGTCTTTAGATTCAAGGTGAGTCTCTTGTAATCAGCATATGGATAGGTCCTGTCGTTTTATCCAGTCTGCAATCCTGTGTCTTTTTATTCGAGCAATTAGGCCATTCACTTTGAGAGTGATTATTGATAGATATGTTTGTTTTGACATCATGTTGCCTATGGAGTTCATGTTTCTATAGATTACCTCTGTAAATTTTTTTGTGTCACTCTTGGGTTCATTTCTCTTCTAAGGAACCCCTCGTAGTATTTCTTGTAGTGCTGGCTTGGTGGTTGCATAATCTTTTAGACCTTGGGGCGTTTAGAAGCTCTTTATTTCTCCTTCCATTTTGAAAGTCAACCTTGCTGGATACATTATCCTTGGTTGCATATTTTTGTCATGTAACTTCCTGAATATGTCTTGCCAACCCTCTCTGTCTTGCCAGGTTTCTATGGAAAGGTCTGACATTATTCTGATGGTCCTCCTTCTATAGGTAAGGTATCACTCTCTCCTAGCTGCCCTTAAGACACATTCTTTGGTTTTTATGATTTGTGAATTTTACTATTATGTGCCTGGAGGTTTTTCTGACCTCATTGATCTCAGGGGGTGTCCTCTCTGCTTCTAGGACATGATCATTTGTTTCATTCTCCAGATTTGGGAAATTTTTATCCATGATTTGTTCAACAATATCTTCTAGGCTTCTCTCTCTCTCAACTCCTTCACGGATTCCAATAATTCGATGTTGGAGCGTTTCATGGCATCATTTATTTCCCTTATTCTGTTTTCATGGGATTTTAGCTCTTTGCTCCAAGACTTCTCTTGCTCCTCCCTCTTAATCCATCTGTCTTCTAAATCACTGATGCGATCTTCAGCTTCACTTACTCTGGCTGTTAGCACATGTAAATTAGATTGCAACTCATCTACAGCCTTTCTAACCTCAGCTTTCACTTCTGTTACTATGGCTTCCACTTTGAGACAAATGTTCTTTTCTAAATTAGCCATTTCTTGGACAATTGCTGCCCTGAATTCCATTTCTGTCATATTGTTTATGTTCATTTCCAGTAATTCCTGACCGAGGTTGCAGTCTTGGGGTTCTTCTTCTGTTGGGTGTTCCTTCTCCGAGTCATTGTGGCGAGGAGTGGTTGAGGGGGTGTATAGCTAAATAGATCAGCCACTATCTAGGTGGATTGGTCGCTGGAAGGTTTTGGAACAACCAGAATTCACCACTAAAAAGGGAGGAGAAAGAAAAAAGAAAACGGAAGAGAGGAAGCAAGAAAAGACACCCCTGCCAGAGCGGGGCCGGTGGTAGGATTTATATGGTACAAAACTATTACAGGGTAAAGAAAAGGGTTATCAAGGGTAAATGAAGAGATCAAAAAGCGATGCCCAACCTATACGACCCCCAAGACCAGTATTTATATAATACAAAAGCAAAGACAATTACACAGAAACCCTGACAGATAGTGTGGGAAGGTGAGGGCAGACACTCCTTGTGGGTAAGGAATGCGTTTCAGATGCTCCTGAGTTTGTCTTGTTATTATTGTTGGAGGAGCCCACTTTCTAAAGATATAGGTAGAGTAGAACTGGTTGTATATGGGGGTAGTATTGAATAGGGATATGGGATTGACTTGAAGCTTATAACTACATGTACACATAAAAGAGAGAATAAAGGAAAGAGGGGAGAAGAAAGGGAAAAACAGAGAAAACAAACAGGGAAACAAGAGGAAACAACAAGAGCAGAAAATACAGGAGTGTGTTTGAAAAAATTTCAAGGTACAAAAAATGTTATGGGTTGTTGTATTGAGTATCACATTGTGAAAAAAAGGGGGTTAAAAATTGATAGAAGAAAAACCGTGAGAATGTATTTTTCAGTTTAAAATGGAAACTTTAAAAGTAGAAATAGAAAAAAGTTTAAAAAAGCAAATAAGGTGGAAAACTGTATCAATAAAGTGTAGGGCTTTTGGTACTTGTAGTCAGTACCAGAAATTTAATAAATTGCCTTTCCCCCCAATGTTGGGGTTTTACAGTTTGAGTGTTGTCCTCCTGAGTTTCAGGCTTGTTTTCTGGGGGCAGGGTGCCGTACTGTTTTCAGGCCCTTCTACCTGGGCTGCGTCTCTCCACCCCCTTGCTAGATCCTGGTCTCAGTGGTAACCAGGTTGTCACGTTACAATTCTCTGGTAGCAGAGCATTGTTGTTGTTCTTTTATGTCCTTTTTCAGCTGCTGATTAAGTCAGGTCAGAACAAGATGTCTGCACCCAGATCTCCTTCCCAGAGAGAGCCTCTACACAGAGAGAGGCTCTTTCCCACATCCCGGTTGGCAGCCTGTCACAGCTGGGCAGGCACAGATGCTGGATTGATTTCTGCCCAAGCCACTGCTTGTTGCTTCACTCCCGCACCTCAAAACCACAACTTCTTTTGGATCGCGTGACCTTGTCTGTGCCAGGTCCTGCGCAAGTCTGTAAAATCACCTTCCGTGGGGGGTCCGCGCCCGGCCCACAGGGTGGAGGGAAGAGGGAGAGAAAGGCAGAGGAGGTAAGGGGAAAAAAGAAAGAAAGAATAAAAAAAAGAAAGAAAGAAAGAAAGCGGCGGAAAAATAGAATCCACGTCTGCCGCTCTCCCTGAGATCCCCTGTGCCGCACAGGGCACTCCTGCTCTCCGCAAAACCCTGCTCTTCTGGGTTAAGCAGTGGGGGGATAGACTCCACACCCCAGCCCCTCTAAGTTCCCTGGAGCTGCAGTGCACTTCCTCTCCCTGCAGATTCCCGTCTCCCCACTGCCCTGGTGGAAAAACTGACTTTGCACCTCACAGGGCACTCTCTGTCCCTGCGGGTCCCTGTCTCCCCGCTGCTGCAGTGGAAGAACTGACTTTGCACCTCACAGGGCACTCTCTGTCCCTGCAGGTCCCCACTCCTGCTGCTGCGGCGAAAAAACAGTCTCCTTGCCACGGGCTCTGCTGAGTTCCCGGTTCTGCCTCACCCTGAATCAGACCATAATCTGCTGTTATTCCCGGAGCACAGAGCACTTTCGTGCTAGGGTATTTGCTTTCAAAGGTTCAGCTCTGCGGGCTTCCTCCCCCACATCCTGTCTTTGGCGGTAAGCCTCCAGTCACTCTCACTTGTTTCTACCTTTTTGCTGACGGTCTTTGTCTCCCATGGTGATCCAGAAGTGTGAAATATCACATTTCAGGCTGATTTCATGGGTGCTCACAGTGGTCCTGTAGTGTTTTTTTGCTGGAATTGAGCTCACTTCAGGGAACTCCCCGAAATGCAGTCACCTGGCCTTCTGCCATACTCTTCCTCCAAAATACACTTTTGAAAAGAAGAATAACAACAAACCAAAAACTCCTGCCTTTGAAACTCATAGTTTTATGTTCAAGACTAGGGAGAAGGAAGACCTTTAAACCTCCACTGTCTAGATCATTTCAGACCAGAAGTGATTATAATTTTTTCATTAAGGAGAATTTTTTGGTATCTATAGTTTAAAAGTGATTAATTTTTAAAGTAATTTTAATATTTTAAATGAATTAACAATCACAAAAATATTTATTTTTTACCAGAGCAGTTGGTTTATATTTGAGGCAGAAAATAGTATCACAAATGTATACCAGGAATAAATTAAATGTAGGCCCAAAAGATACAGTTCTATATAAAAACGACTCAGATTAATTCATGAATCAATCACCAAATTAACAACTGGTTCACTTAATACTTAATTTAACATTAAAAATCAACACCTAAATCACTGAATTATGAATCAAGGTTAATTTACAAGAACTTTTTTTTTTTAAGCTTAGTTGAGTAGTTTAAGTGAAAAAAACTACACATAGTTTACTTGGGTAAGCTAGAATACCTGAAAGTTTCAGAACTGAAGTTTAACTTGATTTATATTTTTAATTATGGTACAAAGTTTTATGGTACAAGTTTTATGTGGTAACAAATGTTATTTCAGTGACTCTCAACACATGCTCTTTGAGTAAACTTGGGTAAACAATTCCAGGTTATACATAGAAAGTTTTAAGATATGCAATGAAGTCATGACCAGGACTATCTTGTTCACATGAAAAATTAAATGAAATTAATGTGGAAAATATTAAATATTTTGCATTTTATTTTCCTTATTATTTATATTTTTAAAACACATTACCCTATATCTCATTCAGTTTTACAATAGTCTCAAAGGGCATATATAATACCCATTGTTTTGAACTGAATACACAATTTCTCAAAACTTTCCAGTGACTTCATCAAAATCAGTAGATAATTAGACAGGGTTAAAATCAAATATCACTGATATCTGTTGCAGCACAAGACCACTGTTAAAATAAGATATTTATGTCTAATAATTACAATTCCATTATTAATTCAAATACATAAACTAAATGTCTTTTTAGTAAGCTAAATTTTATTTTATTTTAAATATTTTATATATTTATTTGTCAGAGAATGAGACAGTGAGCACACACAAGCAGGGGGAGTGGCAGCCAGAGAGAGAAGCAGGCTCCCTGCTGAGCAAGGAGACCAATGTGGGACTCAATCCCAGGACCCTAGGATCAAGACCTGAGCAGAAGGCAGATACTTAACCTACTGAGCCACCCAGCTAAATTTTAAATGAAAAGAAAGGATATGGTAAATGTATGTCAATAATCACATAGAAAAAACTTGAAGTTGATATTCCATACCAGGAAGGTGAATCATGATCAAAATATATCATTTCTAGTAAAAACAAACACAGAAAAAGCCAAAAACTGGGAAGAAAAGACTGTAAGCATTTACTCAGCACAACTCACATTCCTAAATGTAGTTTATGCTATGTGATTTATAAACTTTAATTTTTCTCAGTTTCCTCAAGACTGATAAGGTAATCATGCTTCCAGTTGCATTTACTGAAAAGGAATGGGCCTACATCATTTAAAGAGGTTATTCAGGATCTCACACCATGGGTAGAACAGTGCTAGATTTCCAACTAGCTCTGTTTTTCATCAAAGTTGTTCTCTCTTGATGTATAAGAATATGAATAGAAAGCTTTTTGTATCTAGAAAGAATTTAATATACATTATTGTTGGTTTATAAACTGGCCCCCACACATTCAGGCCTAAATGAGATCAAAGAAAGAGGTTGATCATTCCACATTTGGAGGTGTCAGGTTTCATAGGGACTTACATATACGGTTCATCTTGAGCTGTCACAAGATGAGTAGATCTGCCTACCTGAATCTTAAAAATGTACATCAAATCAATAAACTTTTGCACAGTAAAAATCCATCAACAAAACAAATAGTAAACCTACTGAATAGGACAAGGTATTTACAAGTGATGTATGTGATAAAGAATTAATATCCAAAATATATAAAAAACTTATACAATTTAACATGAAAAAAACACAAATAATGCAATTAAAAATTGGCAAAAGACATGAACAGATATTTATCTGAAGAAAACACAGATGGCCAACACACACATGAAAAGATACTCAATGTTACTAATTATCAGTGAAATACAAATCAAAGCTACAATGAAATATCACTTTACACCTGTTAGGATGGCAAAAGTCAAAAAGGCAAGAAACAAATGTTGGAGAAGACATGGAGAAAAAAGGAACTCTTACACATTGTTGGTGGGAATGCAAACTGGTAACGCCACTGTGGAAAATACTACAAAGGTTCCTCAAGAAATTAAAATTCAAAGTTTTCTCGAGAAATTCAATCAATTACTTCATACAATCCAGTAATTCCACTACTGGTATTTACCCCTCCAAAATTAAAACACTAATTTGAAAAGATATATAAACCCCTACTCTTTTGCAGCACTATTTACAGTAACCAAGATATAGAAGCAACCCAAGTGCCCAACAATGAATGAATGGATAAAAAAGAGATGGTACACACACACACACACACACACACACACACACACACACACACACAAATGGGATCTTGCCATTTGCAACAATACGGATGATCAATGGATCAAAAGAATACAATACTAAGTGAAATAAGTCAGAGAAAATAAATACCTATGATTTTTCTCACAGGTAGAATTAAAAAAATAAATCAAATGAACAAAGAAAAACAAACAAACAAACAAACAAATCCACATTGTTAAGTACAGGAAACTGGTGGTTGCCAGAGAGTGAGTGGGTATAAGGATGAGTGAACAAGGTGGAGGGGGTTAAGAGTACACTTATCACAATGAACACTTAGTAATGTATATAATTGTTGAATTACTATAGTGTACACCTGAAACTAATATAACATTATATGTTAATTACACTCTAATTTAAAAAATTAAATATATAAAGAGGTCTTAACCAAGTTAAGTCACAAATACCAATTGGATGGTCTCAATAAAACTTTGTTCACTCAAGGCTACACCCTTGAAAACAGGTCCAGCTGTGGAAATGTTAGCCAAACACACATTCCAAGGACAAAGGATGGAGTGCAGAACCTCCTGTTACACTGGGTGTAGCTCAGAAGTGAATTGGTGGTTATGAACTCTCAATGACCTCATCCAAAAATTACCAAGAATAGACTCATAATTCCAAACATTTCTTTTTCCCAGGTCCAAGGTCATCTATTTAATCTTCCCTTCTCCTTGCTTTCTTTACTCAACAATTGTGTTATTATGCCTACTTAAACATAAGACAAAAATTACTAAATTTGAGCATTGGATGAGCCCTTCCACATAGTAGGCAATGTGCCAGGTGTCTTAAAAGATATATTATCTCATTATATCTTCACTGGGACACTGGGAGTTATACTATATTATCCAGGAGTCTCAGAAAGTCATCAGGATAAGGAAATCTAAATATAAAAAAGACAAATCTCCCCTCCTTGATGTAAGAAAATAAATCAGGTGATCATCTATGGAACTATTCTCCTATGGAACTATTTGGTTCCTGAGAGTATGGTAGTATAATCAGGAACTTAGGGTTGATCACCACTACCAGAAAATTAAACACCTAGCAAGACCAAAGCCTGGTCAACATTAGAGAGCTAAGGAATAGTCTTCATTCCTGCTATCCTGGCTAATTCAGTAACCTAGGGAATACTGGAAAAAGAGGCTGAGAGAAGTCCACCAAGTTATCAAATGCCTTGCCCACAATATAAATATTTTGATGTGTTACATGTGGGTCATGTGTAGCCTCATACTGAGATGTCCATTTCCATGTTTTCCTCAAATTTCTTGTGGCAAGTTCTCCATTTTTTATTCTAATTTCTTGACCATTCAAAGTGTTACATACTTCCCCTTTATCAGAGTAAATTCAACATTGAAAAATATCAATTGAACTGGGCAGAATGGACAAAAATTACTCTGCTCACTGGACAAATTTCCTTTCTCCATTTCCTGTAAGTAAAGTTCACTTCTGAGTTAGACTGGGATGCCACTTGAATCAATCTGACAGTGATATCAATACATTATGCAATGTCAACTCTAAACCAGGTTTATTTTGTTTTTCTACCTTAGTTACTCTGTAAATGATGGGAAAATTCCCCTGAGGTCACCAATATTCTAAAGTTCAACAACTTTTTAAAACACATTCTTAAGGATCACAATGCTTATATTATCAGTTTAGAAGACTTTGGTTTTTGTCTGAACTTTGTAACTATTTGTGGGAGTGGAGAAAGATTAGTGGCATAATAATGCATCCAACTTTATCATCTTGTGATTCATCCCTCTACCAATCTCCTTTCAGTAGGTCATCTGGATCAGCATTAACTTACCTTACACAACAGAAATTCATCTGCTTGAATGAATATGGATTCTGGTACACACACACACACACACACACACACACACACACACACACAAACATGTAATTTCCAATTCAAATTTAGCTAAAATATACACTCCTTCCTCCTTCAGAAAACACTCTAAAATCAATTCTGTACACACAATTCCCAGGTTTTAATTAATTGCTATAGTTCATTTACTGACTAATCCTTTTCTTTTGGGGATATTACCTATATTTGACAGTGTGGGAGAAACTAGGATACAAGTGCAATTACAGATATAGTGGTAACATAAAATAGGGGAATGTGGGTTATCTTTAAGTCCATACTATTAAAGCATTCATTCAGGTGAGGGGACTATAGTATTTTAAACAGATAATGCTCAGAAAAGGAAAAGGGAACTTCTTCATATAGGAAGAGAATGGCAGAAGAGGATTTTCAGGTATTAGAGACCCCTGGATCTTTACACGTAACATTATTTCAATGTTTCAGGTAGTATTTTTCCTTGTTTATTTGCATTAATATCTCTTCATACAAAGGCCAGAAAAAGTTGAGATTACAGCTGACAATTCAACTCAGCTGCAGAAACAAATCCTTGATTTATGGTCTTCTCAACTGCCCAATTATAAGAAGATAGTTATTATTAAAACATTGTCATACACACTTCTTGAGGTTCAGTTTACAGTTAGAATTTACTGATTTGAGCTGGGCTATTCTTTTACCTTAAATTTCCTCAGGCATTCAATCATGACTACCATATTATGTGGCCTTTTCATTCCTGTTCATCACACTAATCATAGCAGCATTTGTGCAGTAGTCAAGAACAGTTTTTGCCACAGAATAACTTAACTGTGTTCCCCTTATATGTAATGGATTGTAAAGCCCCATGTCAGATTATGAACATAATATTCCACCCTAATATAAATTGATTTCTTTGAGGCACTGTTGAATAGATATAATTCTCTATTTTGATGTTCTTTATCACTTAGAATTCTTTAGTTGTAATCAAGATGGCCTGAGTGTAGTTACATAATCAGAAGTGTAATTGTTAGAAGGAAAGGATAGCAATCAATACATGCCTTTGCCAGTTGGAAAGTACTTGTTTGGTTCTGGTGTTATGATCCTCATTATGAAGTTATACAGGCTCAGAGAATGGAATCCATACTGCATTCACATCTTTTATCTCCCACAGTGCCTGCCTATAGTAGAGGTTTTATAAATATTAGTTGAAGAGTTAAGAAAGAGTCAGAAGTGAAGATACAAAATACAATAAATAAGATTGGAAACAGGCTTGATGTAATGAAGAGCAGGCTGGAAGAAGCAGAGGAACAAATTAGTGATATAGAAGACATAATAATAGAAAATAATGAAGGTGAACAACAGAGAGAAAGGATTATAGTACATGAGAATAGATTTAGGGCAGTCAGTGACTCCATAAAGGAGTCCAAGAAGACAAAGACTAGGAGTCCAAGAAGACAAAAACATAGAAAAGAGGACAGAAAATTTTATTTTGATAAATAATAGCAAAAATCTTTTGTAATCCGACGAAAGAAACAGACACCCAGATCCAGGAGGCATGGAGAACTCTCATCAAAATCAGCAAAAGCAGGCCAACACTGAGACAGTGGAATTAAATTTGCGAAATACAGTGATAAAAATAAAGGAAAAAAAAAACAACCTTAAAAGCAAGACAAAAGAAGTTCTTAACTTACAAGGGAAAACCCATAGGGTTAGCTGGTGATTTCTCAAAAGAAACTTAGCAAGCAAGAAGAGAGTGGCATGATCTAGTCATGGTGCTGAATGGGCAAAAATCTGCAGCCAAGAATATTCTATCCAGCAAGGCTATCATTCAGAATAGAGAGACAAAGTTTCTTACACGAACAAAACTAAAGGATTTGTGATCACTAAATCAGACTTGCAATAAATATTAAAGGGGACCCTTTAAGTGCAAAGGAGAAACAAAAAGTGACAAAAACAAGAAAGGATCAATGAAAATCTCCAGAAACAATGACAATAAAAGTAATAAAATGGCAATAAATACATATCCATTAGTAATTATACTGACTATAAATGGACTAAATGCTCCAATCAAAAGACATAGGGGCACCCAGGTGGTCCAGTATGTTAAGTGTCTGACTCATGATTTCAGCTCAGATCATGAGCTCTGAGCTCAGGGGGAAGTCTGCTTGAGATTCTCTCTCTTCTTCTGTCCCTCCCCCTGCTCACATTTTCTCTCTCACTCTCTCTCTCTCTCTGTCTCTCTCTCTCAAACAAATACATAAATATTAAAAAAAGACATACAGTGTCACATTGGATTAAAAACAGAACAAAACAAACAAACAACAACAGAACACAAGACCCATCTATATGCTGTCTAAAAGAGACTCATTTAAGACCTAAAGATATTTGTAGATTGAAAGTAAGGGTGTGGATAAATATTTATCACCAAAATGGATTTAAAAAAAAAGCTGTAGTAGCAATAGTTATATCACACAAACTAGATTTTAAAACAAAGACTGTAAAAAGAGACAAGGGCATTCTATAATCATAAATGGGACAATCCAATGAGAAGATATAATAATTCTAAATATTTATACACCCAATACAGGAGCACCCAAATATATAAAATAATTAATAGCAAACATAAAGGAACTAATTGATAATAACAGAATAACAATAGTGGACATTAACACCTCATTTATATCAATGGACAGATCATCTAAACAGAAAATAAACAAGGAAGCAATAGCTTTGAATGATATATCAGACCAAACAGACTTGACATATTTATTCAGACCATTTCACCCTAAAATGGCAGAGTACACATTCTTTTCAAGTGCACATTTTCCAGAACAGATCACATATTAGAACACAAAACATGCCTCAATAGATAAAAAATTCTTTAAATCATACCTTGCATCTTTTCTGACCACAAAGCTATGAAATAAGAAGCCAACTACAGGAAGAAATATAGAAAGATCACATACATCACATACATTGAGGCTAAACAACATGGTATTAAACAATGAATGGGTCAACCAGGAAATCAAAGAAAAAAAACATGGAAACAAATGAAAATAAAAACACAATGGTCCAAAATTTGTGGGATTTAGCAAAAGTAGTCCTAAAGGGAAGTACCTAGCAATACAGGCCTGGCGTTCCCCAAGAAGCAAGAAAAAACTCAAATAAATAACCTAATCTTATCCATAAAGGAGCTAAAAAAAGAACAACAAATGAAACCTAAAGCCAGAAAAAAGAAGGAAATAATAAAGATGAGAGGAAAAATAAATAATATAGAAAACTAAAAAATCCTCAACAGGAGAGATCAATGAAACCAGGAACTGGTTCTTTAAAAAAATTAATAAAATTAAATCTTTACCCAAACTTGTCAAGAAGAAAAGGTAAAGGATCCAAATAAATAGAATGACAAATAAGAGAAGTAACAACTAATACCACCGAAGTACAAATACTTATAAGAGAAAAATAGAAGAAACTATATGCCAACAAATTACACAACCTAGAAGAAATGGATAAACTCCTAGAAACATATAAACAATTAAAACAGAAACAGGAATAAATAGAAAAGTTGAGCAGACCAATAATTATCAAAGAAACTGAATCAGAAATTAAAAAAAAAATCCCCAACAAACAAAAGTCCAGGGCCAGATGGCTTAAGAGGTGAATTCTACCAAACATTTAAAGAAGAGTAAATACATCATTCTTCTCAAACTTTCCAAGAAATAGAAAAGGAAAACTTCCAAATTCATTCCATGAGGAATAAGCATTACTTTCATACCAAAACCAGATAAGATTCCACTAAAAAACAGAACTACAGGCCAGTATCTCTGATGAACATAGATACAAATATTCTCAATAAAACACAGCAAAATGAATCCAGCAATACATTAAAAATATATTTCACCACAATCAAGTGTGATTTATTCCTTGGGTACAAGAATGGTTCAATATTCACAAATCAATCAATGTGATACACCACATTAATAAAAGAAAGGATAAGAACCAAATGATCATTTAGGGTGCCCAGATACCTCAGTCAGTTAAGAGGCTGACTCATGATTTCTGTTCAGGTCATGATCTCAGGGTCTTGGTTGAGTCCTGCCTTGGGCTCTGCACTCAGCAAATCAAAGATTCTCTCTCTCCTTCTGCCTCTCCCCCTGCTTGTGCTCTCTCCTTCTCTCCCTAAAATAAATATATAAATCTTTCAAAAAAAGAACCATATGATCATTTCAATAGATGCAGAAAAAGTATTTGACAAAGTAAACATCCATTCATGATCAAAATCCTCAACAAAGTAGGTTTTAGAGAGAACATACTTCAGCATCATAAAGGCCATATGTGAAAAACCCACAGCTAATACCATCTTCAATGGGAAACAAACAAACAAACAAACAAACAAAGCTTTTCCTGTATGGTCAGGAACAAGATAGGAATGTCCACTCTCATCACTATTATTTATTATAATACTGGAAGCCCTAGCCACAGCAGACAATAAAAAGAAATAAAAGACATCCAAGTTGGCAAGGAAAAAGTAAAACTTTCACAATTGCAGATGACATGATACTCTACGTAGAAAAGTCAAAAGACTCCATCAAGAAACTGCTAAAACAAATACATGAATTTAGTACAGTCACAGAATACAAACTCAATGTACAGAAATCTATTGCATTCTATACACCAAAATGAAGCAGCAGAAATGGATATTAATAAATCAATCCCACTTACAATTGCAGTCCCTATGAAAACACCAGCAGTATTTTCTCAGAGCTAGAACAATTCTAAAATTTGTACAGAACCACAAAAGACCCAAATAACCAAGGCAACAATGAAAAAGAAAAGCAAAACTGGAAGCATTATAATTTCAGATTTCAAGTTAAACAACAAAGCTATAGTGATCAAAACAGTACAGTATCAGCACAAAAACAGACACTTATGTCAATGGAAGAGCATAGAAAACCCAGAAATGGACTCACAACTACATGGCCAACTAATCTTTGACACAGTAGGAAAGAATATCCAATAAAAAGATGGTGTCTTCAATAAGTTCTGTTAGAAAAATGGCATTAGCATGCAAAGGAATGAAACCACTTTCTTATACCACACACAAAAATAAATTAAAAAATGGATGAAAGACCTAAATGTGAGACAGGAAACCATCAAAATTCCAGAGAAGAAAATAGGCAGTAACTTCTTTGACATCAGCCATACCATATTCTTTCTAGATATATCTTCTAAGACAAGTGAAACAAAAGCAAAAAATAAACTATTGGGACTTCATCAAGATAAAAAGCTTCTTCACAGGGAAAGGAACAATCAGTAAAACTAAAAGACAACCTACGGAATGGGAGAAGTTATTTGGAAACGGCGTATCTGATGAAGGGTTCATATCCAAAATATATAAAGAATTTCTGGGCGCCTGGGTGGCTCAGTGGTTTAAAGCCTCTGCCTTCAGCTCAGGTCATGATCCCAGGGTCCTGGGATCGAGGCCCACGTCGGGCTCTCTGTTCATCAGGGAGCCTGCTTCCTCCTCTCTCTGCCTGCCTCTCTGCCTACTTGTGATCTCTCTGTGAAATATATAAATAAAAATCTTAAAAAAAATTAAAAAAAAAGAATTTCTAAAACTCAACACCCCAAATATGAATAATTCAATTGAAAATGGACAGAAGTCATGAACAGACATTTCTCTAAAGAAGACATACAGATAGCCATGAAAACATGAAAACATGCTCAACATCATCATCAGGGAAATGCAAATAAAAACCACAATGAGATTCATGTCATACCTATCAGAAGGCTAAACTCAACAACAAAGAAACAACAGGTGTTGGCAAGGATGTGGAGACAAAGAGAACACTCTTACACTGTTGGTGGGAAGGCAAACTGGTGCAGCCACTATGACAAACAGTATGGATGTTCCTCAAAAAATTAAAAATAGAATTACCCTATGATCCAGCAATTGCTTCAGTAGGTATTTACTGAAAAGATACAAAAATACTGATTCAAAGTAATACATGCACCCTGGTGTTTACAGCAGTGCTATCAACAATAACCAAACTGTGGAAATAATCCAAATGTCCACTGAGTGATGAATGGATAAAGAAGGTGTATGTGTGCATGTGTGTGTGCATGCACACACGCACACACATGCGCAAGAATATTGCTCAGCCATAAAAAAGAACAAAAACGCCACTTGCAAACACATGGATGGAGTGAGATTCAAGAGCACAAGCATTTATAGCATATATATATGCATAAATTATGTATATATATCTGTATATCTCTCTATATGTATATATGTATGTCTGTATATATATGAATATGTGCATATATCTCTGTGTATATATATCTGTATTACCTGCATATGTGTGTGTGTATACACATACACATATATACATATACATATATAAAATATGCTTATTTGATACCCAGGCAAAATGGAAGCTTTAAAGCTTATTAACCATGGCCTTGCCTATCCTTAGAATGTACAGTATTACTTTTCACATGCTGGCACTAATAAAAACTGACATGGGGAAATCCTTATGTTCTTAGCACATAAGTCATTTGGTATTGAAAACAACCTATTAACTTATTTACTTAGCTTTCCACTTTCTAGATTTAAGGAAACTGAGGCATAGGGAAATTACATCAGCTGTGTCAACCAACCATCAATTTCATCAAGGCATTTAGGACAGATTAGAATCTGTTCTCAAATATTAACTGCCTTTCTTAAAAAATTTATTGATGAATGAGTGAACATGAAGTATATGAAAAACTGAGAATAACCAAGATTTGTAACTGTTTTCTAGATATATAATAAAGCTTAAATCTATATCATACAAGTGGCTAATATATACTTCTAATTCAACTAAAAACTGTATTATTACAGAAGCTTTATCTGGATGGTTCAGTTCATAGTTGTTGGTTGAGTATTTCAGTCAAAGTCCAGAATCATTAAGTAAATAGCAATGTGAATTTATCTTACATTTTAATTTAAAACTCAAATATATGCATTCTATGTCAGGAAGACTGAGAGAAAGGTGGTGACTGTCCAAGGCAGGGCAGAGATAATTTCATGTGTGTTGAAACCAATGGCAGGTGCTTGCTTAGAGACAAGATTTAAATATTTAGATATTAATATTTATTAATATATAATATTTACTCATTTAATCAACACACTATTTTTTACATGCAATGCATGTGGAGAGACAGTGAAAAAGTGAAAGCAGAAAACTATGTGCCAATTTGCAGAAATTATGAGTGCTTTTCTTGCATTGGCTTTGGTAATGATTCCTGGAGAGATGTTTGGTGGAAGAGGATACTATGGCTATGGAAATGGAGCTCTTCCTCCCTAGCCTGGGAAAAAGCACTTCCTTGACAGGATTGTGGGTGAGGGAGTAATGATGAAAAAAAAAAAACACATGAAATGTTCAGGTGTAATCAGCAGTATGGTAGCAAAGATTACAAAAGTAAAACCACTAAGAGTGATATTAAACAACAGGTATGGATTATGAAACTTAATAAATTTAAGAAACTCAATAAAAAGATCCAAAGTCAGCTACAATGTTGGAACACTTTTAGGACAAATTAGTGGTTTGACAACGTTCCAAGGAAAAAGGTAAAACGTTAGATTCGGAGAAGGGACAGTTTAAAAGTTTACAAGAAATCTGCTCTGGAACAGTTGTGGAATACCTTTGCTGAGGTTCCCAGCAATAGAACCTCTTTGTACCTTCATTTATGTGAGGAGATAAACTGAATGTACTTGCAGAAAAGATGTACTTATCATTCAGAGAAAGGAATCAGTTGGTGAAGGGCAAGAAAAAGTCACTCATCTAAGGGTTAAACCTGCATGCACAAATCTCAGGCAAGCCTCAGTCCTCCAAACCAAAAGAAACTATAGAAAAGCAAGCAAAAGTAAAGAAGAAGAAAAGAGAGAAGAAGGAAAAGTGACAGAAAATAGAAAAAAAACTAAAAATAAAAAACAACATAGAATACTGAGTAAGTCAGTGACTTAAAAAGCACCAGGAGGCTGAGCTTGAAGTTGAAGGTTTTGAAACTGTAAGGCCACTGGCTCAGAAAGAAAGAAAAGCAAATGGAGAAGCCAGGGCAGACTGAAGAGAAAAATGGATGGCTATAGGAGTCCTGAGAAAGACACTAACTAATGGCAAAGGGACAAAAACAGGTGTAGAAAAAAGATAAAGGCATTCAGAAGTTGAAACATATTCTTAGAAAAAAGCAAGAAAAAAGGAAAGAAAGGAAAGGAAAGAAGGAAAGGAAAGGAAAGGAAAGGAAAGGAAAGGAAAGGAAAGGAAAGGAAAGGAAAGGAGAGAAAAAAGAAAAGAAAAAGAAAGAAAAAGATGAAGTGCCCCGGACACTCTGTAATTGGAGAAAAGGAAGATTAGGATGATCCTGTGAAAGGTAAATTCAGGTGCAGTCAAGATGGTGGAAGGCCAGGTGACCACATTTCGGGGAGTTCCCTGAAGAGGCTGAATTCCAGCAAAAAAAACCATTACAAAACCACTGTGAACACCCATGAAATCAGTCTGAAATGTGATATTTCACACTTCTGGACCACCACGGGAGACAAGGACCATCGGCAAAAAGGTAGAAACAAATAAGAGGGTCTGGAGGCTTGCCCCCAGAGACAGGGGAGTGGGGGAGGAAGCCCGCAGAGCTGAACCATTGAAAGCAAATACCACAAAACGAAGGTGCTCTGTGAGTGAGGAATAACAGCAGATTACGGCCTGATCGGGGCTAGACAGAAACAGGAACACAGCGGAGCCCAGGGCAAGGCAAGGAGACATTAAAAAATTTTTTTTTCTTTTCCCACCTCCTGCCGCCCCCGCGCGCACAACACTGATCGCCCACCTCCCGGCGCCCCCGTGGAGCTCCCGCAGCTGCCACAAAAGAAGCGGGCATGGATTCTATTGTTACGCCGCTGCCTTTCTCTCCTGTTTCTCTCCACACCGTGGGCCGGGCGCAGACCCCCCCCCCAAGGGAAGGCGTTTTTACAGACTTGTGTGGGACCAGAGAGGCCGCGGGTCCTAGGGCGCAGACATAGTCCCGCGATCCAAAAGGAGTTGTGGCTTTGAGGTGCGGGAGTGAAATGACAAACGGGGGCGGGGGCAGATCAATACAACGTATGCACCAGCCGGGCTGTGACAGACTGCCAACCGGGAGGCTGGAGAGAGCTCCTCTCTGTGTAGAGGCTTTCTCTGGGAGGGGGTCTGGGCGCAGACATCTTGCTCCGACCTGACTCTCTCAACAGCTGAAAAAAAGGACATAAAAGAACAATGCTCGGATACCAGAGAATTGTAACCTGATAACCTGGTTACCATGGAGACCAGCCTCTAGCAAGGGGGCTGAGAGACTCAGCCCAGGTAGAAGGACTGAAATGGAACAGCAGGCCCCGCCCCCAGAAAGCAAGCCAGAGGCTCAAGAGGACAACATTCCAATGCAAAACCCCAAATCGGGGAAAGGCAATTTATTAAACTCCTGGCACTGACTACAAGTACCAAAAGACCTACAACTCATTGATACAGTTTTCCACCTCATTTACTTTTTTAACTTTTTTCTATTTTTACTTTTAAAGCTTCCACTTTAAGCTTAAAATACAATCTCACGGTATTTATTCTTTCAATTTTTAGCCCCCTTCTTATCACAACGTGATACCCAATACAACACCCCATAACATTTTTTATTTTATTTATTTATTTATTTATTTATTTATTTATTTATTATTTTTTTCTCTTTTTTACCCTGAAATTTTTTCAAACACACTCCTGTATTTTCTGCTTTTGTTGTTACCTCTTGTTTCCCTGTTCGCTCTCTGTTTTTCCCTTTCTTTTCTCCTCTTTCCTTTATTCTCTCTTTTACGTCTACATGTAGATACAAGCTTCAAGTCAATCCCACATCCCTATACAGTACTACCCCTATATACAACCAGTTCTAACCCCCCTATATCTATTGAAAGTGGGCTCCTCCAACAATAACAACAAGACATACTCGGGAGCGTCTGAAACGCATTCCTTGCCCACAAGGAGTGTCTGCCCTCACCCTCCCACTCTAGTTTGTCAGTGTGTCTGTGTAATTGTCTTTGCTTTTATATTATATAAATATTGGTCTTGGGGGTCATATAGGTTGGGCTTCGCTTTTTGATCTCTTCATTTACCCTTGATAAAACTTCTCTTTACCCTGTAATAGTTTTGTACCATATAAATCCTACCACCGGCCCCGCTCTGGCTAGGATGTCTTTTCTTGCTTCCTCTCTTCCGTTTTCTTTTTTCTTTCTCCTCCCTTTTCAGTGGTGAACTCTGGTTGCTCCAAAACCTTCCAACGACCAATCCACCTAGATAGTGGCTGATATAACTAGCCATACAGCCCCTCAACCACTCCTCACCACAATGACTCAGAGAAGGAGCACCCAACAGAAGAAGAACCCTGAGACTGCAACCTCGGTCACAGAATTACTGGAAATGAACATAAACAATATGACAGAAATTGAATTCAGGGCAGCAATTGTCCAAGCAATAGTCAATTTAGAAAAGAACTTTAGTCTCAAAGAGGAAGCCATAGAAACAAAAGTGAAAGCTGAGGTTAGAAAGCCTTTAGATGAGATGCAATCTAATTTAAATATGCTAACAGCCAGAGTAAGTGAAGCTGAAGATCATATCAGTGATTTAGAGGAGAGATGGAAAAGAAGGAGGAGTAAGAGAAGTCTTGGAGCAAACTAAAATCCCAAGAAACAGAAAAAGGGAAATGAATGATGCCATGACGCTCCAATATCAGAATTATTGGAATCCCTGAAGGAATTGGGAGAGAGAGAAGCCTAGAAAATATTGTTTAGCGAATCACGGATGAAAATTTCCTTAATCTGAGGAATGAAACAAATGTTCATGTCCTAGAAGTAGAGAGGATACCCCCCAAGATCAATGAGGCCAGAAAAACTTCCAGGCACATAATAGTAAAATTCTCCAATCATAAAACCAAAGAATATGTCTTAAGGGCAGCTAAGAGTAAGTGATCCCTTACCTATAGAGGATTGACCATCAGAATAACATCAGACCTTTCCACAGAAACCTGGCAAGCCAGAAAGGGCAGGCAAGACATATTCAGGAAGTTACATGACAAAAATATGCAACCAAGGATAATGTATCCAGGAAGGTTGACTTTCAAAATGGAAGGAGAAATAAAAAGCTTCCAAGACCGCCATGGTCTAAAAGATTATGCAACCACCAAACCAGCAGTACAAGAAATACTAAGAGGGGTTCTTTAGAGGAGAAAGAAACCCAAGATTGACACAAAACAGAAATATACGGAGGTAACTTATAGAAACATAAACTCCATAGGCAACATGATGTCAATACAAACATATCTATCAATAATCACCCTCAATGTGAACAGCCTAAATGCTCCAATAAAAAGATACAGGGTTGCAGACTTGATAAAACGACAGGATCCATGCATATGCTGTCTACAGGAGACTCATCTTGAATCGAAAGACACTTCCAGATTGAAAGTGAGGGGATGGAAGACCATATTTCATGCCAATGGACCCCCCAAAAAAAGCCGGGGTAGCGATTCTCATATCAGACAAATTGGATTTTAGTCTAAAGACTGTAGTCAAAGACACAGAAGGACACTACATCATTCTTAAAAGGTCTATACATCAAGAAGATCTAACAATTGTAAATATTTATGCCCCTAAAATGGGAGAGGCCAAGTACATAAGCCAACTCTTAAACAAAATAATCATATTGATGCAAATACACTAATCGTAGGAGATCTTAACACACCACTCTCAGCGATGTACAGATCATCTAAACAGAAAATCAGGAAAGAATCAAGAGCCTTGAATGACACATTGGACCAGCTGGATCTCATAGATATATTCAGAACATTTCACCCTAAAACAGCAGAATACCCATTGTTCTCGAGTGCACATGGAACTTTCTCCAAAATAGACCACATACTAGGTGACAAATCAGGGCTCAACCAATACCAGAGGATTGAAATTATTCCCTGCATATTCTTTGACCACAATGCTGCGAAACTGGAACTCAATCACCATAAAAATTCAGGAGAGGCGCGCCTGGGTGGCTCAGTTGGTTAAGCGACTGCCTTCGGCTTAGGTCATGATCCCAGAGTCCCGGGATCGAGTCCCACATCGGGCTCCCTGCTTGGCGGGAAGCCTGCTTCTCCCTCTCTCACCCCCCCTGCCTGTCTTCCCTCTCTGGCTGTGTTTCTCTCTGTCAAATAAATAAAATCTTAAAAAAAAAAAGTTCAGGAGAAAATCAAACACTTGGAATCTAAAGACGAGCCTACTCAGGAATATGTGGATCAACCAAGAAATCAAAGAAGAACTGAAACACTTCATGGAAACCAATGACAATGAAGATACATCGATCCAAAACCAATGGTATAAAACAAAGGCCATCCTACGGGGGAAATTCATAGCCATCCAAGCCTCACTCAAAAAAATTGAAAAATCCGGAATACACCAACTGTCATTACACCTTAAAGAACTAGAAAATCGGGGTGCCTGGGTGGCTCAGTTGGTTGAGCGACTGCCTTCAGCTCAGGTTGTGATCCTGGAGACCCGGGATCGAGCCCCACATCGGGCTGCCTGCTCGGCGGGAAGCCTGCTTCTCCCTCTCTCACTCCTCCTGCTTGTGTTCCCTCTCTGCCTGTGTTTCTCTCTGTCAAATAAATAAAATCTTTAAAAAAAAAAAAAGAACTGGAAAATCAAAAAAAATTAAACCAACCCCCCACACAAGGTGGGAAATAATAAAGATTAGAGCAGAAATGAATGAATCAGAAACTAGAGATAAAGTGGAACGCATCAACGAAACTAGAAGCTGGTTCTTTGAAAGAATCAATAAGATGGATAAACCATTGGCAAAACTAACCCAAAAGAAAAGGGACAAGACCCAAATTAACAAAATCATGAATGAAAGGGGAGAGATCACGACTAACACCAAGGAAATAGAAACAATCATCAAAAATTACCATCAACAATTATATGCCAATATGTTTAACAACCTAGAAGAGATGGATACATTCCTAGAAACCTATAAGCTCCCAAGACTGAAACAGGAAGACATTGACGATCTGAATAGACCTATATCTAGTAACAAGATTGAAGTAGTGATCAAACCCCCCCCCCCAAATAAGAGTCCAGGTCCAGACGGATTCCCTGGGGAATTCTACCAAACATTCAAAGAAGAAATAGCACCTATTCTCCTGAAGCTCTTTCAAAAAATAGAAACGGAAGGAAAACTTCCAGACTCTTTCTATGAAACCAGCATTACTCTATTCCCGAAACCAGACAATGACCCCATATAAAAGGAGAACTTCAGACCAATATCGCTGATGAATATGGATGCCAAGATTCTCAACAAGATACTTGCTAACAGGATCCAACAATACATTAAAAAGACTATCCACCATGACCAGGTGGGTTTTATCCCAGGGATGCAGGGGTGGTTCAACACTCGCAAAACAATCAACATGATAGAACAAATCAATAAGAAAAGAGAGAAGAAATACATGGTACTCTCAATTGATGCAGAAAAGGCATTTGACAAAATACAACATCCGTTCCTGATCAAAACTCTTCAAAGTATAGGGATAGAGGGAACATTTCTCAACCTCATAAAATCTATCTACGAAAAACCCACA
>PITA01026133.1:0-23152 GCA_004023965.1 Spilogale gracilis
CACAAGACAGGAAATAATTAAGATTAGAGCAGAGATCAACCAATTAGAAAACAGAGATACAGTAGAACACATTAGCAAAACTAGAAGCTGGTTCTTTGAAAGAATTAATAAGATCGATAAACCATTGGCCAACTAATCCAAAAGAAAAGGGAGAAGACCCAAGTTAATAAAATCATGAATAAAAGGGGAAAGATCACATCTGACACCAAGGAAATTTCATCAGAAATTACTATAAACAGTTATATGCCAATAAGTTAAACAACCTAGAAGATATGGATACATTCCTGGAAACCTATAAACTTCCAAGACTGAAACAGGAAGAAACTAACAACCTGAACAGACCAATATCTAGTAATGAGAAAAACCTCCCAAAAAACAAGAGCCCAGGACCTGATGGATTACCTGGGGGAATTCTACCAAACATTCAAAGAAGAAATAATACCTATCCTCCTGAAGCTGTTTCAAAAAGTAGAAACAGAAGGAAAACTTCCAGACTCTTTCTAAACTTGATTCCCAAACCAGAAAAAAACCCCATCAAAAAGGAGAATTTCAGGCTAATATCCCTGATGAATATGGAGGCCAAGATTCTCAACAAGATCCTAGCTAATAGGATCCAATAGTAAATTAAAAAGATTATCCACCATGACCAGACGGGATTTATTCCTGTGATGCAAGTATGGGTCAACATTCACAAACCAATAAACGTGAGAGAACAAATCAACAAGAGAAGAGAGAATCACATGGTCCTCTCAACTGATGCAGAAAAAGCATTTGACAAAATACCACATCTTTTCCTGATTAAAACTCTTCAAAGCATAGGGATAGCAGAAACATTCCTCAACTGCATAAAATCTATCTACAAAAAACCCACAGTGAATATCATTCCCAATGGGGAAAAGCTGATAGCCTTCCCATTGAGATTGGGAACATAAGAATGCCCAGTTTCACCACTGTTGTTTAACATAGTACTAGAAGTCCTAGCAACAGCAATCAGACAACAAAAAGTAATAAAAGGTATTCAAATTGGCAAAGAAGTCAAACTCTCTATCTTCACAGATGATGTAATACTTTATATGGAAACCCCAAAAGACTCCAACCCCAAACTACTAGAACTCATACGGTAATTCAGTAATGTGGCAGGACAAAAAAAAAAATCAATGTACAGAAATCAGTTGCATTCTTATACACTAACAATAAAAATATAGAAAGTGAAATTAGAGATCAATTCCATTTACTATGACATCAAAAACCATAAGATACCTTGGAAAAAACCTAACCATGGAAGTAAAGGATCTGTACTCAAGGAATTAGAGAACACTTATGAAAGAAATTGAAGAAGACACAAAGATGGAAAAGCATTTCATGCTTATGGATTGGAAGATTAAATATTATTAAAATGTCTATACTGCCTAGAGCAATCTGTACTTTCAATGCCATCCTGACCAAAATTCCAGCAGCATTTTTCAAAGTTCTGGAAGAAACAATCCTAAAATTTTTATGGAACCATAATAGATCCCAAATCCATAAGGAAATATTGAAAAAGAAAAACAAAGCTGGGAGCATCATGTCACCTGATTTCAAGCTTTATTACAAAGCTGTGATCACCAAGACAGCATGGTACTAGCACAAAAGTAGACACATAGACCAATGGAACAGAGTAGAGAGTCCAGATATGGAGCCGCAACTCTATGGTCAAATCATCTTCAACAAAGCAGGAAAAAATATCCAGTGAAAGAAAGACAATAAATGGTGCTGGGAAAATTTGATAGCTACGTATAGAAAAATGAAATTAGACCATTCTCTTACACCACGCACAAAGATAAACTCGAAATGGATGAAAGACCTCAACATGAGGCAGGAATCCATCAAAATCCTAGAGAAGAATATAGGCAGTAACCTCTTTGACATCACCCATAGGAACTTCTTTTAAGACACATCTCCAAAGGCAAAGGAAACAAAAGTGAAAATGAACTTTTGGGACTTCATAAAAATAAAAAGCTTCTGCACAGCAAATGAAACAGTCAACAAAGCAACAAGGTAACCCAGGGAAAGGGGGAAGGTATTTGCAAGTGACACTACAGACAAAGGGCTGATATCCAGGATCTATAAAGAACTCCTCAAACTCAACACCCTTAAAAAAGTTGATCACATCAAAAAATGGGCAGGAGATATGAAGAGGCACTTCTCCATAGAAAACATACAAATGGCTAACAGACACATGAAAAAATTTTCATCATCATTAGCTATCATGGAAATTCATATCAAAACCACATCAAGATACCACCTTACACCAGTTAGGATGGCCAAAATGAACAGGCCAGGAAACAACAAGTGTTGGAGAGAACGTGGAGAAAGGGGAACCCTCTTACACTGTTGGTGGGTATGCACGTTGGTGCAGTGCCTTGGAAAACAGTATAGAGATTCCTTAAAAAAAATTAAAAATAGAGCTACTCTATGACCTTGCAATTGCACTACTGGGTATTTACCCCAGAGATACAGATGTCGTGAAAAGAAGGACCATATGTACCCCAATGTTCATAGCAGCAGTGCCCACAATCACCAAACTGTGGAAAGAGCCAAGATGCCATTCAACAGATGAATGGATAAAGAAGATCTGGTACATATATACAATGGAATATTACACCTCCATCAGAAAGGATGAATACCTAACTTTTGTATCAACATGGATGGGACTGGAGGAAATGATGCTGAGTGAAATAAGCCAAGCATAGAAGGTAATTATCATACGGCTTTACTTACTTGTGGAGTATAATGAATAATTTAGAGGATATTAGGAGAAGAAAGGAAAAGTAAATTGGGGTAAATCAGAAGGGGAGATGAAGCAGGAGAGACTTTGGACTGAGAAACAAACTGAGGGTTTTTGGAAGGGAGAGAGTTGGGGGGATGGGTGAGCCTGGTAGTGGCGATTAAGAAGGGCACGTATTGCATGGAGCACTGAGTGTGGTGCATAAACAAAGGATCTTGGAACACTGAAAAAATAAAATTTAAATTAAAAAAATAATGTGTTTCTTAAACTAATAAACATTAGTGAAAATATAAATAGTAACAAATATATTTCTCCAAGCCCACAAGGTCTTTGGACATAAGAGAATCTATCAACATGATGATCTTTTAACACTCTGAAGTTCTGAGAAAGTCACAGATTTCTTCACAATGTTAGATAGCTAATATAAATATTTAAACATAATGTTTCCAAAGGTAAATTAATTTCTTTTTTTTTAAAGATTTTATTTATTTGACAGAGAGAAACACAGCCAGAGAGGGAACACAGCAGGGGGAGTGAGAGAGGGAGAAGCAGGCTTCCCGCCGAGCAGGGAGCCCGATGTGGGGCTCAATCCCGGATCTCTGGGATCATGACCTAAGCTGAAGGCAGTTGCTTAACCAACTGAGCCACCCAGGTGTCCCTAACCATTACTTCTTTTAATACATACCTCTACTGTCTGAGATTTCACATTGGCTCACTCTCTTTCTGAAATCTGAGTGCCCTCCTTATAGCGAATGAATGTTAAATGTAGCTCATTTTGGTGGATATTTCCAGAACGTATCTGCCTTGAAAATGGATCTTGACTACATAGACATTTGACATTAATACTATTAATACTATTAAAAGTCCTTTTTGACTATAGTAACTCAGGATTTTATTAACAATTTCACATCCACTGATGCATGGGGCATAAACATACTTTGAAAAGTTTGTGATGAAATAAGTTTATTGCATTACTTTCTTTGTTCTTAGTGCTTTAGTTTTTTAGATGTCTTTAATCATTTCAGCCTTGACCCAACAACCTTACACAATCTAGTCTTTCACAGGGAAAATGTATGAGAAGTCTTTGAGCTGGGAGGTATATTAGAAGAAAAAAACGTGAGGAAGCAAGGGGAAATACAATCCTACCTTAGCCTCATGGCTTCTTCAAGCCATGCCTTAGGAGACAGAAAAACAGAAAACGAAGCAACTGAACCAGCCCCAAAGGTGCAGGTGTTTGTGGCTTGTGACAGTTTACATTTATAAAGCTTTGTAACATCAAAATGTGATTATCTATTAAACAAGGCAGTATTCACAAAAATAAAATTTAACCACCTTAAATTCTTTTTGGAGAAAGGTGTTACATACATATGTTTCAATAAATAAAATGAATTATTAAGCCAATTAGCAATACTTCCTTAGCTGTTTAGTTAGGCTCTTCCCTGGTTCCTATCCTCATCATGGCACCACAGCTCAACATCTGGTATAGTCTCCTACTTCTTGTCTGTCACAGCTGTGCGGGAGGTGTAGGCACTCTCAGTTCCTGGTCATTATAGATAAACAAAGCAACACAAAAAACAAGAAACTCCTCTTTCTTCAAACCTACAAATACAGCAGAAATACTCATTTTAGTGAAAGCAATCTGTTTACTATAAGGAAATTTAAAAGCTAGAACAACAGAATAGTAAAGTAGACTTCTTTGAATCACTTTTTAAAGTTCATCACTATGACCCTCAGTCTTCTCCAACACTCTTCCTAAAGTGACTTGTTTGATGAAAATGCAAAGGCTGCTGAAAAACAAACACCATCATATCCCGTCACATTGTTTCAAAAAAAGGTACAGATTTACAGTGGTACATCAAATGGATACTTTTAATTTGGAAGTTACATATATTTTGATAAACAACATTTGTTTATTTTAGAACAGATATAATTGACATATAAAACTCATAATTTCCACAAATACTATTTCCTACAACAAGGTTAAAAATTCTTAGTCCCTTTAAAGAAAAATATTAAGTAAACATTGAATTTGATAAAAACTGTAAAGGAAACACACAAATGACTGAAGTTTCAAAAACACTGCTTTTATGTTTATTTTAGGTTTATGTGACTGGTTACACTACATGATTGCCTTAATCAATGTTTACAAAATTTAAAAACTGTATCATAAAAGTTACAGGTGAATAATTACAGATTATTGCCTACAAGATTTCTGGTCATTGAAAAAAAGCTTTATATCAGATTTGGAACATGACTCAATACAATCTTATTGATAAAATAGATTATTTTCACTATTTATAACCTCTCCTTGGAATACACTACTATTTAAGACCAACATTTATTTATTTTCTATGCATTTAAAGTTTAAGCTTTTTCTCCTCTGTGAATAACTTGATATTGAAAGGGATGAAAAGATATGACCAAAAGTTTCCCCAGATTTATATATTTATATGATTTCCTCCCCCATGTGTTATGTGCTGGTGGGTAAGTGAGGGACCGGAACTTAAGGTTTTGTCACATTTATTATATTCACATAATTTCTCCCGAGTATGGATTTTCCTATGTTGATTAAGGTGTGCACTCTGGCTAAAGGCTTTCTCACATTCATTACATTTATAGGGTTTCTCTCCTGTATGAGTTCTCTCATGCTGATTAAGATGTGTCCTCTGGCTGAAAGCTTTCCCACAAAAACTACATTCATAAGGTTTCTCTCCGGTATGAAGTCTGTGATGTTCAGTAAGGGATGTGATACGACTAAAGGCTTTACCACATTGATTACATTTATAGGGCTTCTCTCCAGTATGAATTCTCAGATGTTGAGTAAAGGATGAATGTTGACGGAAGGCTTTTCCACATTCATTGCATATAAAAGGTTTTTCTCCTGTGTGAATTCTCTGATGTTGAATAAGATGTATCCTCTGGCTGAATCTTTTCCCACATTCATCACACTTATAGGGCTTCTCTCCCGTAAGGACTATCTGAGGTTGAGTAAGAGATGAGTTGTGGCTGAAAACCTTTCCATATTCATTGGGTTTCTCTTCAGTATGAATATGATTAGTGAGAAGAATATGTTGACTGAAGATTTTTCCACACTCATTATATTCATAAGGATTCTTTCTTACATAATTTCCCTGATAGTAAAGCAAGTCTGAATTATGTTTGATGCCATTTCCTTGTGTGTCAGAATTAAGGGGTATTTTAATTGAAGAAATTCTTTGATGCAGAATAAGGTTTGCATTCATGTTATAGTTTTCTCCAAATCTATTATAGTCATGGCTTCTCTCCTGTGTGATCTTTTTGTGGGTGAAAGATACTTGTGCTAAATGTCTCTGCTGGTTTTCTTGGTTAAAGTCTAACTGGTAATCAAAATCCCAGAGTCCTCCCAAGATGGAGTACCAGAAACTATCTCCTGTTAGTCTCTCCATTATCATGTCATGATTTTGATTTCCATTGGAAATATTCTGATTTGGAGTCAATTTTTTGATTTCAGGTCTACTCTCCGCATCTAAAAGAAATTCAGAACATACAAATACTTTGCCATCTTCTCTGCTTTGAAAAAGAAAATGTTGCATAATGAATTACCAAGTAAAACTTATAGTAATGTGGACAAGGCATATGTGGCATAAGTTTTGAAGTATGGCCATGTAATAACAGAGACTATAAAAGGAACCATCCCCTGCAGGGAGCAGGGGAAAATTTTAAAACATATATGGTAATCATAAGAAGAGATCATCTAGGAGTATCATAGCTGAATGGAAATGGAAAGGAGATAAGAAATATCAGAGAAGGGTCTGTGCTTAGAGGTGGGCGGTATTAGAGGAAAGACTATACTTGGAGAAGACAGATTCAAGTATACCACCTTATAAATCTCATCTGTGGATTATTCTATCTTAGTGCCAGCAACTTATTTAAAAAGTATTTCTTCTTATGGCCAAAATTAACAAGACAGGAAACAACAAGTGTTGGAGAGGTTGCAGAGAAAGGGGAACGCTCTTACACTGTTGGTGGGAATGCAAGTTGGTGCAGCCGCTTTGGAAAGCAGTGTGGAGATTCCTTAAAAAATTAAAAACAGAGCTACCCTATGACTCTGCAATTGTGCTAATGGCTATTTACCCCAAAGATACAGATGTAGTGAAAAGAAGGGCCATATGTACCCTAGTGTTCATTGCAGCAATGGCCACAATCGCCAAACTGTGGAAAGAGTCAAGGTGCCGTTCAACAGATGAATGGATAAAGAAGATATGGTACATATATAAATATTACGCCTCCATCAGAAAGGATGAATATCCAACTTTTGTAGCAACATAGACCAGAAGAAATTATGCTGAGTGAAATAAGCCAAGTAGAGAAAGTCAAGTATCACACGGTTGTGGTGCATAAGGAGTAATATAGAGGACAGTAGGAGAAGGAAAGGAAATGGGAAGTAGGGTAATTTGGGGAGAGAAACAAAACATAAGAGAATTTGGACTTAGAAACAAACTGAGGGTCTTGGAGGGGCGGGGGTGGGGGGATGGGTGAGCCTGGTAGTCAGTACTGAGGGCACATATTGCATGGAGCACTGGGTGTGGGGCATAAACAACGAATCTTGGAACACTGAAAATAAATTAATTAATTTAAAAATGATAAAATGAGTATGTGCTTATAATAACACATTCAAATAATATGGAAATGCAAAAAGGAAGAATTTCATTCCCTTAAAGGTCATTATTTTTAACAGTTTGGAGCCTGTCTTGCCAGATTTTTTCCTGTTCATACAAATATAAATGTAAATCACATTTTGAACAAGCATGAATTGTGGTAAAACCAAAATTTCATTTTGGTCTCCTGCTACTTCTTTAAATTTAATTTAATAGTGGCATTCTTATTATGCTTCTGGATGAAGATCTGGGCAGGTTCCATGGTTTCCCCTAAGTTTTAGATAACAGATACTCCTACTATTACATTAAGTTACAAACACAGTCTCTATTCAGAAATTAAAACATCCAGTTACCTGTTTAATAATAATCAAAATTCGAAAATTAATCCATTTCCCTCCCCTAGGCTATTAAGAGATATATTCTTCTTTTTTCCCCACTGGCTGCCTCTTTTCCCCATTCTACTCTCTTCCTGCTGGTTTTTTCCCCTGGCTACTCTCATTTCTTGTTCCCACTTTAACTATTTCCATGGCTACCTCTTTCTTCACTCACTAACTATTGTTTAGTTCCCTTGAGGGGAGCAGAGGGAGAGGGATAGAGAGAATCTTAAGCAGGTTCCACAGAGCTGATGCTGGGCTTGATCTCATGACCCTGATATTATAATCTGAGTCAAAATCAACAGTCAGACACTTAACTGACCAAGTCACCCAGGTGCCCCTGTTTAGTTCCATAACAAGAATTTGAGGATAGAAGCTGCGTGGAAGAAGGGATTAAGAGACAGGCCAATTTTTGTATGACTGGGTCGCTTCACATTCCCACCTTGGCAGAAGATTAAATAGGACTCATTTTGGGAACTCTTATGACTCTTGGGATGTTTTAACTGGACCTCTCTTCTATCATTTCCATGATCTGGATAGACAAATCTCTATTTCGGTTAGTCCCTAGGGATCACCCCTACAGCAATGAATCCTATTCGACAAGATCGAAGATGTTGGATGACTCATAAACACTCATGATATCTTGTCTTGACAAACTTGGGAAGTGCAGCTCCTAACTCAACAGTTTCTCCTGGCTCACCTACAAAAGCCATTTCATCAGTCAGCTGTTCTTGGGCCTTGGACTGCCTTAGCTTTCTCAAATATAAATCATGCACTAGTCTTGGTCTTTCAATCATGGGGAATGAATATTAAAGCTTAAAGAGTGCTTTCCCTTGAAGCTGGGACATATGATTATCATCCTAATTAGGACACTTAACAGTAAAAGGGAGTACCATTAAAAATTATGCCAAGAATTGTCCTGGAAAAATAAAATGGAATTACACCATAATACTGTTTTGTATTTTGCCTTTTTTTTTTTTTTTTGAGAGAGAGAGTGGGGGAGGGGCATAGAGAGAATCTTAAGCAGTGTGGAGCCTGATGTGGGGCTTGCTCTCACAACCCTGAAATCATGACCTGAGCCGAAATCAAGAGTCCAGAGCTTAACTGACTGGGCCACATAGGCCTGTAATTTCTGTTTTTCATTACTGCATATCATGAATATATTTCCATGTCAATAAAAATATTTCCATAATTTTTAAAGGTTTTAAAAGTTTTTAATTTTAAAGGTTTTTAAAGATTGTAAAATATCCACTTTTATGGATATATTAAAGTATTTTTAATCAAGTCACATTTAGGTTGCACTGGACTTACTGTTATTAAAAACAGCATGGCTGGGTGCCTGGGTGGCTCAGTTGGTTAAGCGACTGCTTTCGGCTCAGGTCATGATCCTGGAGACCCGGTATCGAGTCCCACATCGGGCTCCCTGCTTGGCGGGAGACCTGCTTCTCCCTCTCTCATTCCCCCTGCTTGTGTTCCCTCTCTGGCTGTGTTTCTCTCTGTCAAATAAATAAAAATCTTTATAAAAAAAACCCAGCATGGCAAGAATAGTTAGTTAGCTGGCTGAACATGAAACAGAAATTGTAGAAATAAGAAAATTGTGAAAAACGTCAATATGCTTAAAGATATAAAAAAAAGAACACAAACAGAACTCACTCTGGTCTAAAATTATATGTGGAAAAAATAGTGATTTAAAATATTTGTTTTATACCAAATGACCATTGCAACCAAATTACCAACTGAACCACTTTATTTTCAGCCACAACACTTTTGTCTGCCTAAGGGCTTTGGCTCGAAAATGTTTAGAATAATCATTCTGGAGTTTGAAGACACAACTCTCCCCTCCCTTTTTTTTTTTAAAGATTTTATGTATTTGACAGAGAGAAATACCGTTAGAGAGGGAACACAAGCAGGGGGAGTAAGAGAGGGAGAAGCAGGCTTCCTGCTGAGCAGGGAGCCCGATGTGGGACTCAATCCTGGGTCTCCAGAATCATGACCTGAGCCGAAGGTAGTTGCTTAACCAACTGAGCTACCCAGGTGCCCTGACACAACTCCTTCTAAGTAGGAGTAGAATTCAGGGCCTTCATTCCCTATGGCCTAGCTTCCAAAACTTTTGTTTATTCCTGGAAACATGGCAGCTTGATCAACATACTCATGGACACTTTTGTTGATTGCCTTCTTTCCATGCCTTGTCTCTGAGTGAAAAGGGAAAAATGCTGCTGGTTGGCAGATTTATCATCTACTGATACCAGGAGGAGTGACAATGCATGAACTATACAGACATTGTTCCCCCATTCTGGATACTCTCAAGGCACATCAGATATTCAATCACAGGGCTACCTATCTACATCCTACTGGGAGGCAAGGGGACAGAGTCTAGATTCCAGGTTGAGACAGTGATTATCTTGGGCTATTTGTGAAGAACATTTGTGAAGAACAAACTCGAATTCATTTGGTCTAGTTCCTTACCTAACTTAAGTCCTCATGTTAGCAAACATGATGGCAACTTACCTTAAAAGGAGGGTGGGCATTGATGAGGATGAACACTTTCATCTAGGTATGTATATGTGAACATGTAGAGGTGCTGGTCACTCATCCACTGTCTACTTTCTTCCTGGTTTGGCTTTACCTGACTGGACCCGATCATTCATTGAAGCTCCCAAGTCCTACTGTATACTTCTGCTGAATCTATTTCCTATCACATCTTATATTGCCTACCCTTCTGTTGTCTGAGATTACAGAAAATGTGCTACTTGGGAAGGAAGTGTTTTCAGACATGGAAGCAGAAGAACTTCTTGTGCCTACACTGTGAGAATGACATGCATTCTATTTTGTGCCCAAGTTCTCAATTAAGTAAGTGTAATATCTTGGTCATGGCAACAGACTAAGGCTCTTTGGCTTACTGCAGGAGTTCATCAGAATTTCATTATTCTTGCAGGAGCCTAAGGGCTCTACATCAAGAAAAATAGGGGATTTGCATAGAACTCTTGTAGTCTCAATATGGTTGCTATTTGTACCCAAATGACTCTGTATTCCCTGGATCAACTCTTGGGGTTATTAGCCTTTAATAAATTTAAATTTCTAGGGTACCTAGACCTCTGACATCCTTTGCATTGAGAAAGGGATACCTTCTAGACAGGATCTTAACATAAGCATGTTGTGATGCCACTGGGCAGCTACAACACCTTGAAGGGCCTTCTGCGCTACTAGACAACTACCCTGCTTGGCCTCATCCAATGCCTTTGGAAATAAATTATGTAGAAGTCAGAAGAAAGGAAATAAGAAAGGAAAGAGGAGGGAGAGAATGAGAGAAGGGAGAACAGAGAAAAGGAAAAAATGGGGGAGAAAGGGAGGGAGGGAAACATTTTAAAAATTTACCCTTTTTAAAAAAGATTGTATGTATGTATGCATGTATGTATTTACTTATTTATAAGTGAGGGAGCATAAGCAGGGGGGAGAGGGAGAAGCAGGCTCCCAGAGGGCAGGGAGCCTGATGTGGGCTCAATCTCAGGACTCCAGGATCATGACCTGGGCTGAAGGCAGATGCTTAACCAACTGAGCCACCCAGGTGCCCCAAGTTTATCCTTTCTATGTGTAAAGTGCTATAGTATTTCTAGTTCTCTTTTGTTAATTAAAAAAGTGCCATAATTTATAGTGGGTTATAATATTAATTTAGTGGGTAGAACAATAAGTTAAAACTGAAACAAAATAGGTTAAAGAAGATCAGAAGCTCATCAGACATAGCAGTAAGGATAAATGTTGTTTGGTAAGACCTTGTCTCAATTTTATAGAGATCTTATGGGTTACAATAAAAATGAATTTCTTAATGAGAGGGGTGGTTATAAATACTAAAAACTACTGTTTTGGAAGAGGTTGGTAAGGGTCATATAGTAAATATTTAAGGTTTTGTGGGTTGTCTGGGCTTTCTTTTTTACTCAACTCTGCTGTCATAGTGTGAAAGCAGCCACACACAATATGAGTGACAGAGTGAGTGTGGCTCAGTTCCCATGAAATTGTTTACAAAAACATGTGACTGTAGACAATGTTTTGTTCATCCAAAGAGTCTACAATACCAAACAGGGTTATCTGGAAAGGGAACCCCCCCTTAATAATCTACAACATCCTATGTTGACTGAGTGGTTCATCTTATACTAGCAATGTAGGAGAGTGCTTTCTTCCCTACAGACTTATCAACAGTGTGGGCAAATTTTTAGACTTTTGCTAAACTAAGTGGTGAGAAAAGATAATCTGTATTTTCAATCTGTGTTTCTCTTATGAGGCTGACATTTTTTTCTTACATTAAACATATTTGTATTCCTTTATCTAGGAACTATTCAGATATGTGTATACTTCTTTTTTATAAATTTTATTAACATATAATATATTATTTGCTTCAGGGGTACAGTTCTATGAATCATCAGCCGTATATAATTCACAGCACTCACCACAGCACAGGATACACAGATGTGTAAACTTCCACTGGGCTGTTGGCCTCTTATTTAGAGGAGCCTTTTATTAATGAGAGCTTAGTCCTTTTTTTTTTTTTAAGGTTTTATTTATTTGACAGAGAGAAACACAGCCAGAGACGGAACATAAGCAGGGGGAGTGAGAAAGGGAGAAGCAGGCTTCCTGCCGAGCAGGGAGCCTGATGCGGGACTTGATCCCGGGTCTCCGGGATCATGACGGGAGCTGAAGGCAGTTGCTTAACCAACTGAGCCACCCAGGTGCCCTGAGCTTAGTTAGTCCTTTTGATATAAGTTGCAAAATTACTCTTTATTGCCACTTGCCTTTTTACCCTGCTTATTATTCTACACCATGCAGAGTTTTAAATCATAGTCAAATAATGATTTCTCTACTTCAAGGTTATAAGAAATTTCTCCTGTGTTTTCTTCCAGGTCTCTTATGATTTCATGTTTTACACTTAAAGTCTTTGATTCCTTTGGAGTATCTTGGTTTAAGGGGTAGGTTATGGATCTAATTTTATCTCTTTCCAGATGGCTACTCATTATTCATTAAAAGTCTACCTTTTATAACTATACTTGTGGTGAGCATAGTATAAAGATGAACCACTATGTTGTGTAACTGAAATTAATGTAACATTATGTGTCAATTATACTTAAAAAAGTCTACCTTTTAAATACCAGTTGTCTCAATACCATTTTCTTAAGATATCCACCTTTCCCCTCCTGATTTGAAATAATGCCTTTATCATCTACTAAACTGCTACATATATCTAGGTCTATTTCTGGATTTCCTATTCTGTTCAGTTGGTCTGCCCTGTTCTAATAAAATTTTACTGTATATAAAATTTTTGTACTGTATATTATCTAGCTGAGATAGTCCCTTATTGCTTTACTCTCAGAGTTTTCCAGATTATTATTTTTGTTTTGGTTTTTTTCTTTTCTTTTCTATTTTATTTTTTTATACGTTCAATTAGCCAACATATAATCAATATGAACTTTAGAATGAGCTTATATAAATCCCTCTAAAGTCTTGAAGATACTTTTTATAGGATTATATTACAGGTATATTAGGGACAATGACATCTTGGTATGTCCATTTATTCAAGTTTATTTTTATGTCTGTCAAAGTGTTTTAAAGCTTTCCTCAGGTTTATTTCTAGTGCATTTAATTTTGCTCCCTAATTGTTCTGAATTTCTCTTCCATTTGAACCCTGTATCCTGATGGCAGGCCTTTACTTCAAGCAAATATTGGAGTGTGTGTGAGTCACAAAGTGATTAATTTTGGGTGTGTGGAGATTGGGGGAAGGCAGGGAAATGCTCTATCTTGCTTGTTTCCACATGGGCCTTTGTAGCACTGGGTCTGCCTACCTTCCCTGAGACCTTGTGACCCAGAAACAATAGAATAGACTCTACTTCATGTATAGAGTGCTCGCTTTCCTGGAAAATGCCTGGATTTATTTTTTTCTGGTTGGAGAGAGAGAGAGAGAGAGAGAGAGAGAGAGAGAGAGAGAGAGATAGAGAGAGAGAGAGAGAAACAAGTCAGGGGGAGTGGGGGGGGGGGAAGCAGGCTCCCCGGTAAGCAGGGAGCTGATGTGAGGTTCAATCCCAGGACCTTGGGATCATGACCTGAGCCAACTGAGCTACCCAGGTGTCCCATCCACCTCCCCCGCGCCATTCACCTTCTTTATACTGGTTATACAGTAATCTAATGCATGTGCATACCATAATTTGTTTTACCTTTATTGGTCAACATTTAGGTAGTTTACAGTCTTGTTGTTTCCACCAATAAAATATACTTGTCACATGTCACAGTTCAGGTGGGTTTGGATATATTGTTTTTAAGGACTCTAAACAGGCAGTGCTTGTCACTTATATTTATTTTGTGCACAGTGATGACTAGAAACCAACCAATACCATAAATGTCTTGATTGAGCAATAAAGATTTTCTATTGAAAGCAAAAAAAAAAAGTTTATTTCTATGTGGGTTTTTTTGGTTACTATTAAATGGCCTCTTCTCTTCCATCTTATTTTCTAACTGGTAGTTGTTTGTGCCTTTATCTTCACTCCACCTCAACAATTGTTTACCTGATTAATACAGTTATACTCTGAACTTAGATCCATATAAAGAACCTCAAACTCTTTGTCACACTCTCTTGCCCAGTAAGTAGACAATTCCCTTATTCACATTCTACTTGCTTTCTGATCTCATCTAGAACTCCACTGCTTTGACCCTTTTATTTCTTTCTAGTTTCCAGGCCTCTTCAGGCTTTACTTTACTTCTTTTCACTTCCTGGAATCTATGTCAAATCTCCTGAATTAATAAACTCTCATTTTTTTCCCTTTAGTTCCACCCATCTAACAGGCCCTCAGCCTGAGCTCTAAAAAGCCTTTCTGGTACTAAGAACAGGAGAAATGGCATATGCATGGACACTGGAAACCACAAATGCATAGGGCACAATCTTATCTGGATCCTCAAAGCTGCTTGGCAATCTCTTGATTCATCTTTGGTCAGCTTCCATTGACCTTAGTAAGCTAGAGCAAAAGCTCCTCAAGTTCTGTACTTATCCTCCACCATTTCTTTACATTTAATAGGGGATCTTGCCTTCAACTTTAGCAAGAAAATAGAAATAACTGTGTGTGAATTCCCCCAAATCTCACACCAACAAGCTTATTACATACATCACCCTAATCTCCTTCCCGATCCCATCTCTTTAAGAACCTTGCTCTGTATTTTGTAATCTATTTCCTATTCACTCCTTCTTTTAACCCCTCCCCTTGGATATTATAAGGAAGCTAAAACCATATCTGTTTAGAACAATCCTCCTTTGACACTGCCTTCTATTCTCCCATATATCCTCTATTGTCTCCTTTTCTCATTCTAGTTTCTTGTACAAATACTACATACTTACCAGGTTTCAGGTGGCGATCCATAGAAATAACGTCGCCTACTATTTTCAGGGGAAGTGTTAGGGGTTCTTGAGAAAATGTTTTATTAACTTCTACTTCTTCTACTTCTACTCTCCTCTTTCTTTCTTCCTTCCTTCCTTCCTTCCTTCCTTCCTTCCTTTCTTTCTCTTTTTAAAAGATTTTATTTATTCGACTGAGAGAGACAGAGCAAGAGAGGGAACACAAATAGGGGGAGTGGGTGGCAGAGAAGCAGGCTCCCCACTAAGCAGGGTGCAATTGAGTCCTGACTCAATCCCAGGACCCTGGGATCAGGACCCGAGCCGAAGGCAGACACCTAATGACTGAGCCACCCAGGGGCCCCATGTTATTTCTCTTATTAATTAACATAATTACTAACCTCTTTGTTGCTAAATCCATTGGACATTTACTAGGTCTTACCTTAGTTAGGAAGGGGTTTCTAGGTAATAGGCATCAGTAGATGCCAATAAGGCAAGCAGTACCCCAGAAGAGAGGCCAGAATTAGGTAAGTCCATCACCACAAATGTTTTACCACATCCTCATAAGAGGAACCAGTCACTGTGTCCCTGTGTCTTACAGGATAATGCAAAAGTGCAAGCTGTCTCCTTGGAGACTACCAGGCTGCTTATTCCTGACAAGGAAGATATGAGGAAATCATTCATTCAAGCTGACCTGTGAATCAAGAGCCTTAGGTATCCACAAAATAAGTTCTGAAAATTTTCTCAAGTTAGCAATTATTTTCTCTAGCTGGGGGTCTGTGGATAGGGACATAATGGGAGACAGCATGGATCCTACAAATGGGTATGCCTGTGGGAAAAAAGATATGTACCTGAGGGAAACAATAGTTTTGCCTTCAGCTGTAAGTGCCTATGCTGGTAATTCACCTGAAAAGGGAGTTTTTAATTTTCTCTTCTTTTTTTATTTTTTAAAGATTTTATTTATTTATTTGAGAGAGAGAATGAGGGAAAGAGAGAGAGCATGAGACAGGGAGGGTCAGAGGGAGAAGCAGACTGCCTGCTGAGTGGGGAGCCTGATGCCGAACTGGATCCTGAGACTCCGGGATCATGACCTGAGCCGAAGGCAGCTGTTTAACCAACTGAACCACCAGGTGCCCAGGGAATTTTTCATTTTCTTCCTTTAGTTTCCTACTTCCCAGGTTTCAGGGTGTGGTGATTCATAGAAATAACGTTGCCTACTATTTTCAGGGAAAGTGTTAGGGGTTCTTGAGAAAATGTTTTATTACCTTCTACCCATGGAATGCCAGCACTAGTCAGACCAAAATTCAGGTTCAATGAGGCTACTGGAAAAGAGGAGAGATTTTCTACCCAAGATGACCTGGAGCACTAAAAGCAAGGAGGAAAGCCAAGTCAAAGCCAACCTGAAAAAGAAGCTGAAGTCTGAATGACAGAAAACCAAGTCCAAATGGGAAAACATTGCTAGAGCAAAGAATCAGAGTGGAAATTAGATAGAGAGGGGGTAGGTTAGCCTGGCTTAATAAACTAGAGTGTAAAATACCTAACTCAGTATCTGGCATACATTTAAAAGTCAACTACTTACTAATACAACAAGATAGAACATTGTAGGCGGTATGCCAACAATAGGGAGCTAAGATTTTTTTTTTTAATATAGTTAAGGACTCTCATATTTAATGGATACTTTAAAGCATTAACAGATCCAGGTTTTGAACTTTTTAATTAAAATAATAGCATGACATTAATAAACAAAAATATAATCTAAAATCTGGGAAGAGAATGTGGGTGAAATATTGAGGCTAAAAATATAGAAATGGGAAAACGCCATAGATGGGTTACTTAAAAGGAATGTACTACAGAGCAGAGCACCAAGCCTGTAGGAATACATACCTAGAAGAAGAAAAAAGGAGAAAAAGCAGTGAAGGAGTAGATAGAGATACTGGACACAGACTACAAGAGGCAAGAATTGTGTACATCACAAGCCAGAGCGAAAGAAAATTTCAAAAAAGTAAAGTCAACACAATTCCATGCAACAAGATCAGAGGAGACAATAACTTCTTTTTTTTTTTAAGCCACTGGATTTGACTGAAGGAAGTTGGTGGTAATCTCCAAGAAAACAATTTTAATAGTACAGATAGGATAGGAGTCATGTCACAAAAGTAATCAAGGGAATTAAAATTGAGGCTATGGGTTTTAGGTAAGTGTAAAGAGTTGATAATAAAAGAGAATGGAAAAACAGAAAATGCTACATGGAGATCTGCAACATAAGGTATTTTATGAACATTAAAGTTAATACCTTCACACTAACTTTTGTGTTATGTGAATTTTTTAATAATAAGTATATAGTACATTTAATTGGAAAAAAAATAAGAGGACCATTTCCACTTTGGAACAAAGTCAAACATAAACTGAATTTTTAAAAAGGCCTCAGTATTTAAATCCCAGAGGCAAAGTCTTGGAGCACAGTCAGCTGAATATTTCAGAAATGACTGTTTCTTTTCACTGAGCGGCAAATACCAAAGTCTTGCTCCTCACCTGTGTGAGTACCCAGTGGGCTGTCTCTTTCCATCACCCACTGCTCCTCTTGCTCCAACCGGGAGATCAGCTCTGGCTTATAAAGTTGATGCCCTATTCATGGAAAAAATGTATGTCATAGAAGTCTGTGCCAGGAACAAAAATTTGTCTCAGAACTCATTTCCAAACTTTTTGGTCTTTAGGGCCTCTGGATTTAGAAAAGGCAGCATATAAAGCTACTCATCTCAAACTCAACAAAGTCAAGACTTTTTACCTGAGGAGAAACAGCAGGAGACACAAGGTCCTCTGTCTCTGGCACTGATTAGCATTCTGTGCTGGCCTGAACTATAGTCACAAAAGATTTGTAAATTTTCCCTACTTAAGGAAATAAACCCATTTAGAATGGTTTCTAGTTTTACAGGGACAATATCCTCACCCAGTGCTACCAGATTCCTGTAGTTCTCTAGCATCACGTCTCGGTAAAGGTTTTTCTGAGCAGGGTACAGCTGGTCCCACTCTTCTCTGGTGAAGTTCACAGCCACGTCCTGGAATGTCAGTGACTCCTGAAAATATCAAGTACATCCCTGCTTAGCCAAAAACCAGTTTTTATAGGGGCCCTTAGGGGAAGGGGCAAAGGTGCAGCAGTGGAAAATGTTAGGATGTTTGAGCCGTTGTGCTGACAGTTGTCAGGGCTCTCTGAGTAGTAACCTAGGTCAAAAATTTTGAAACAGCAATTAGTATCTGTCTATCATCTTTGAAGTCAGACATAAAAACATGCATGAAATAATTCTTGCTTATAAGCTTTTTACAGTTTGTTGCAAGGGAAAAACTCCCATCATCTAAACAATTAAAGAAAACCATATGGGAAATTTATGCTGTAAGTCTTCAGAAATAAAAGAATTCAGAATTGGTTGAAATACTGTAAGGAGGTGTCAAGTTGGTGGATTTTGTGTAAGCTTAATAGATTTTTAAACTCTTGACAGAATTGGAGTGAGGATATTCCAGTGGTTAAAAAAAATTAAAAAAAGGAACAAGGGCAAAAAGATTGAGAGTAGAAGACACATGATGTATATGGGGATCAGTAAAAGAGACTGCCTTGTCATAGTTAGGCAATTCAAATAAAAAAGCATTACCTCTAAATTTTCTTAATGCTTTTTAATAATCCTTTTGCTCTAACACACACACATATAAACACAGGCACATACAACCAATATATATCACCCCATCTTCCCTGACTTCTTAATCCCTCCAAAATATCAACAGTTTCATGGGTATAAGAACTCAACTCTTCAGAATGAGTGTGGTGTTGCAAATAACTGCTTTCCCCCATAAGTCAACAGTCAATATTTAAGTACACTACTGGCATTTTACTTTAATCAGTTTTCATGCTTTGATAATATATATACTTCAATTAAGTGACGGGCAATTTAGAGATGAATCATCAAGGCTGGAAGAAATTAAACAATTTATCTAAGGCTATACAGTTAGCAAATATCAAGAACTGGATTTCATCTTCAGTCTTATTCTAATGTCTTATGTTCTGGGGCGCCCGGGTGGCTCAGTCATTAAGTGTCCACCTTCGGCTCAGGTCATGATCCCAGAGTCCTGGGATCAATCCCCACAACGGACTCCCTGCTTAACAGGAAGCCTGCTTCTCCCTCTCTCACCCCCCTTCCTTGTGTACCCTCTTTGTTTCTGTCAAATAAATAAATAAATAAATAAATAATCTTAAATTTCCATCATACCACAAATGTCTTTTCTGCATAAATGAATATTTTCCCTCTTGTGACTTTTATTTCCAATTTCTGTTCTAATTTCCCTATGCTTCTTGAGAGTAGTACCAGGGCGAGGAAATCTAGGAGTTTATAGTCTACATTCTTTAATATCTGCATTTGTAGTTCCTTTTTGGTTGTTTCAATCAGGATCTTCTCCTATATCTTCTAATGATGATCTTGCACTTGGGTTACCAGTTTCTTCTTTTTTTTCTTCTTTTAAAAAATATCCTCGGGGCGCCTGGGTGGCTCAGTTGGTTGAGCGGCTGCCTTCAGCTCAGGTTATGATCCTGGAGACTCCGAATCAAGTCCCACATGGGGCTCCCTGCTCAGCGGGAAGCCTGCTTCTCCCTCTCTCACTCTCCCTGTTTGTGTTCCCTCTCTAGCTGTGGTTTCTCTCTGTCAAATAAATAAATAAAATATTAAAAAAATATCCTTATTTGAATTCTATTTTTAATTAGAATATTAATATATATTAATTAATATAAAACATATTAAAAAGTACTTAGTAAAAAAAAATCTCTGTCTGGGTTTCTTTCCTCTCTATCCAGCTGTTACGCCTAATCACTTCTTATTGTTTTTAGTGTATTTCCTGAGAATTCTTTATGCAAATATGAGTATAGCTTTTCATTTCCTCCTACTTTTTTTTAACTTCAAAGACAAGGTATTGCATATTTTGTTTTTTAACTTAACAATTTAATGCTAAAAATCTTTCCATTTCAGACATATTAGGATATGCCTTCATTATTATTTTTAAACTCAAAAAATTCTGACATAATTTCAGACTTAAAGGAAAGTTGCAAGAATAAAAAAAAAATTCCCCTTCTCTTCTCCCTTTTTCTTTCTATAATTTTTCTAGACTCTAAGAAGTTTTTCTAGAAAGGAAGTTGCAGACATGATTCGCCTTTGCCTCTAAAAAACTCAGTGTTTATTTTCTAAAAACAAGGAATTCTCTTACATGATAGGTAGTGCTAAAATCATGAAATTAACCTTGATACAATACTGTGGTCTAAACTATGTATTTATTCAGATTTCACTAAAAGTCCTTTATAACAAAGAAAATTCAAGACCACATACTGCATTTGGTCTTTTTTTTTACTTTAAATTTATTTTATTTTTTCAGTGTTCCAAGATTCATTGCCCATGCCCCACACCCAGTGCTCCATGCAATAGGTGCCCTCAGTACCCACCACCAGGCTCTCCCATTCCCCCAACTCCCTCCAAGTCCCTCAGTTTGTTTCTGTGTCCAAAGTCTCTCGTTTCGTTTCTCTCCCTGAATTACCCTACTTCCCATTTCCTTTCCTTCTCCTACTGTCCTCTACATTACCCCTTATGCACCGCAAGTAAGTGAAACCGTGTGATACTTGACTTTTTCTACTTGGCTTATTTCACTCAGCATACTCTCTTCCAATCCAGTCCATGTTGCTACAAAAGTTGGTCTTATTCATCCTTTCTGATGGAGGTGTAGTACTCCATTGTATGCATTTGTCTTTTATCTTACGTTTCCTTTAATATGCAACAGTTACTGAGTATTTCTTTACATTTTATAACATAGATACTTGTGAAAGTACAGGCTAGTTATTTTGAGAATAAACCTCAGTTTGGGCTTCTCTAATGTCTCCTCATGAGTAGATTCACACTATATACTTATAGCCAAGTTAGTACAGAAAGGATACTGGATTCTTCTCACTGAATCATATCAGGAGGCACACATTATTGACTAGTTCCATTACTGGCAATGTTAACTTTGATAATTCTGTTAAGGTGGTATCTACCAGTAATTTCCACTGCAAAATTACTATTTCATCCTGTTATTAATAAGTATCTTGTGAAGGAGATACTTTGAGACTGTGTAAATATTATGCTCTTCCTCAAATTTTCATCTACCAGTTTTAGCATTGATAATTCTTGTCTGAATCAATTATGATAGTTGCTAAATGGCACTTTTCTAAATCCATCATTCTTTGTACAAGTTGTCTTTCTATTGCGATAAAGAGGTTTCCCTTCTTATTCATTAATTAATTTATATTGGGTGAACTTATTCACTTATTCTATTCAATAAGTTACAATCATTTATTATCACTACTTATTTTAATGCTCAGGTTGTTCTAGATTTAGCCAGTAAGAGCCCTTCAAACTGGCTTACATGCCCTTTTGACATATCCCTATCACTCTTTGAACATTTTACTTTTGGGGACAGAAAAACATTCTTTTGAGGTACATTTTGTGCTTTTCTGCCTCACAGCTGAAATTAGCCATTTCTCCAAGGATCCCTGGTTCCTTCTAATGGTCAAATACTGAGAGGTTCTGCTTTTAATTAGAGGATCTGCAGGGTTGCATTGTCTCATGTTCTGTTCTGTTAGTCAAATACTGTTATGCTTAGTTCCTTTTAATGGAGAATGGCATTTAAAAACTAAGATGTGGGCACTAGGTGTGTTCACCGCTACTGGAATATTCTCATTTCTAGGCCCTCTCAGTGTTTATATCTGGGAAAGAGAGGTATGTCTATAATGACATATGTATACATGAACACACACACAACACCATAACCATTTCTGTACATAGCTATATGTATAAAGACCCATGAGTTCACATTGATACCTTTAATTCTAATCCAACGTGGCAGAGTTCATACTATCCTCTCTTTTCATGCTAACTCATGCCTCTGCACAAAAGAAGCCTACCAGTTCAGTATTCAGTGTTTATAGTTGCTTTGCTTTTAGCCTCTGGGGTAAGAGTCCAAATATGTAGGTTTAAAGGTTAACTCCTTTTCCTGTTTCCTTCAGTGTGGCCCTGTCAGTAATTTGAATGACAGTTTGGTTCATTTGCTTTTGTTTGCATTCAATTTTAGGCCCTGCTCCCATACTTCCTCCTTTTCCTCCCCTTACCAAGAAGCCCCCCAACCCTTCCATCTTATTCACACACTCTCATTCAGGCCCTGTTGGCAATACATCTGACTAAATTTCAACCTTCTGGTATTCCCTTTTGCTCAAATGAGCAAATACACATGTATATATATGTTTTTATTACCTCTTCTTTCTTACACAAAAAGTAGTGTACTATAGATACTCTTTTGCATTTTGCTTTTTTCACTGAACAATTTATCCTAGGAATCAGTTCATGGGTATCTTCCTCATTCTTTTTTTAAAAAAAATTTATTTATTTATTTATTTGACAGAGAAATCACAAGTAGGCAGAGTGGCAGGCAGAGGCAGGCAGAGAGCAGAGGAAACAGGCTCCCTGCTGAGCAGAGAGCCTGACGCGGGGCCTCGATCCGAGGACCCTGGGATCATGACCTGAGCCAAAGGCAGAGGCTTTTTTTTTTTTTTTAATTTTTTTTTATTGTTAAATTTTTTTTCCAGTGTTCCAAGCTTCATTCCCCATTCCCCACACCCAGTGCTCCATGCAATAGGTGCCCCCAGTACCCACCACCAGGCTCTCCCATCCCTCCACCCCCATCCCTCCAAGTCCCTCAGTTTGTTTCTGTGTCCAAAGTCTCTGTTGTTTCATTTTTCTCCCTGGATTACCCTGTTTCCCATTTACTTTCCTTCTCCCACTGTCCTCCAGGTTACCCCTCATGCACCACAAGTAAGTGAAACCATGTGATACTTGACTTTCTCTACTTGGCTTATTTCACTCAGCATAATCTCTTCCAATCCAGTCCATGTTGCTACAAAAGTTGGATATTCATCCTTTCTGATGGAGGCATAGTATTCCATTGTATATATGTA
>PITA01026134.1:0-23167 GCA_004023965.1 Spilogale gracilis
GCCCCTCCCCCACTTGTGCACACACTCTCTCAAAAAAATTTTTTTTTCACTGGGTTGTGATTGGCATATACCATTATATTAGTTTCAGGTGATATTTGATATTTGTGTATATGGCAAGATGATCACTATAATAAGTCTACTTAACATCTATCTGTCACCATATACATTTTCTCTTGTGATGAGTACTTTTAAGATTTACTCTCTCAGCAACTTTCAAATACACAATGCAGTATCATTAACTATAGTCACCACACCCATGAGCTGGAAGTCGGTTCCTTTTGACCCCCTTCCCCCATTTCACCCGCCCCCCCCAACACCCCCCACTTCTCGCAGCCACCCATCTGTTCTCTGTATCTATGAGCTTGGTTTTTTCTTTTCTTTTTTTTTTTTTAAATTTCACTTGTGAGATCATACTGTATCTGACTTTCTCCAACAGACTTATTGCACTTAACATAATGCCCTCAAGATCCACGCACATTGTCGGAAATGGCAAGATGTCCTTCTTTTTTTATGGCTGAGTAATTATTCGATTCGATTCCATTCTCTCTATACATAGATATAAAGCTGCAGGTAGATGCACATATGCCCCACATCATCTTTATCCATTCACACTGGTGGCCCCTTGGATCGTTTCTATGTCTTGGTTATCGCAAAGAATTCCGCACTGAACACGAGGGTGCAGATATCTTTTCAAGTTAGTATTTTCATTTTCTTTGGGCAAATACACAGTAGTGGAATTGCTGGATCATAGGTAGGTAGTCCTCCTAATTTTTTGAGGCGCCTCCATGTCGTTTCCCACAGCGGGTGCCCCAATTTGCATTCCCACCAACAGTGCAAGAGGGTTCCCTTTTCTCCACACCCTCGCCAAGACTTGGGATTTCTTGTCTTTTTGATTTTAGCCTTTCCAAGAGGGGTGAGGTGGCATCTCATTATGGTTTTGATGAGCATTTCCCTGATGAGGAGTGATGTTGAGCATCTTTCCATGTGTCTGTTGGCCATCTATGAATTTCCAGTGTTACGTCTTTTCATTTTTCACCATTTGGGGGGAATATGCCATTGTTGGGCCCGAGATTCCAAGTGACTTTATTCTCTAAAGGAAAACAAAGCTACAGCTCAAGTTTAACTAGGCCTTCTTCTTAAAGCGACTGCCCAATATCTAAGAAGCCAGAGGATTCTGAAAGCATTCACAAGAGAAGGCGAGCAGACATTTCGGGCAAGAGCCTCCCAACCGTCTGCCCACACATTTGCTATTTGTTTTGCAAACTGAACACAGAGAAAGTGTTTTTGATTCACAATCTTTCCTTTCCTCCCTATGGTTGATTCCATTTACTTATAAATCCCAGCCATTGATTTTCCTTTAAATAGCCACCATTTTAAACACTCTCTTAAAATAACTGAAGGTGCTATTCTATTTTACTCCATCCTTTCTCAGCGTTTGTCTGTTCGTTCGTTATGTACAAGCCAGAAAGGAAATGTCAGCCGACTGTACGTGGGACCTGTGGACCAGCAGGCAGGTCATTTGCTCACTCAGCTGTTCCATGCTTCCAGGAGACCCCACACCCAAGGCTTTTCATCTTGGAAGAAACTATTGCCATCCATCTCAATCAGGAAGTTTTACCCTGAGGTCCAGGATGGGCTGAAAGGAGTGCATGAACTCACTGAAAACATATGTAATACTTTGCGTGTCTGGACATTTCTCTGAAGAGCAAATCCACTGTTTCCATGAGATGCTCCCATCGAAGACCTTCTGCTTGGGCTTCCAGCCCTGCTCCTGATCCTGTCCACCGCCTTCTGTGCACACTGCATGGACAGATTTCCTGTGGTTTCAGGAGGTCTCCACTGATGGGACACTCATTAGGGTGAGGACAGAGCGCTGGTGCCCAGGGGCTGCCCTATGTGGAGCCCAGCACAGGTCAGAACTCATCCCTCTCCCCTTTGTGCTAAGGGCTTCCTCTCCTTACCCTTCAGGCCCACTCTTATTAAGAGCACTTCTGCTTCTGGCTCAAGGGGACATCTGGGGGGGAGGGGCTTCTCTGCACCTGTTTTGGACACAGCCCCTCTTGAAACTTTCATTATACAGCCTGTGCCATCTGTTTTCCGTGGGGGTCCCAAGAATTTTAAGAGGTTGCTGACCCTAAAAACTCTGGAATATTTACAGGTTAAAGGAATCTTTATGAATCTGAATGACAGTGAGTTTGGCAAAAAGTAGAAAGGGAGCCTCCAGGGAACTGAATGGAAAACCCAAAGACATTTCGGTGTGGTTCCTGGTTCCTTCTTTCCCATCCTTCCGCTGATACAATCTTTCTACTCCCCGTGCTTTTAGATGAATCCGGGACACTAGGAGTGCACCCTGTTGCTTCCCCCACCCCATCCGCTCACGAGCTTAAGCTAAGAGGTGACAGCTCCTCAAGCTTCACCTGTGAAACTGCAGCAAACACTTCCCAGGGTGCGGGAGGGAGAGATGAGGTCATCCACGCAGTGCAGCCCTAGCTCCTAGGGAGAGCCCACACCAGCGCGCATGCGCACTGCAGCTCTGCACCACGGCTCCGCCCTCTGCTCACCTGGCCCTGCCCCGGACCAGTCACCTGCTTTGGATACGATTTGCTAGGTCGTGCTCTCCCTATGACACACCTTCGGGTGCTTGTCTTCTGGATGCTGCTACCACAAGCTCAGTCCAGTAAGAAACACCCCAGGCTGGGCACACACACGCAGAGGCCCGCACGAATACACACACAAGACACACACACACACACACACACACACACACACACACACACACACACATGCATGCGCACGTACCATGTCGGGGGGAACTGGGCCACTTTCCTCTGGCCCACAATCTCCTGAGACATCCACTCACTCCCCCACTGCTTTTAAAACGGTCTGAAGCTATCCTGGACGGGGCAGCACTAACATCTTAAGAAACAGAGGGCAGCCCAGTTTCTGGAATAGGCATTTGAGCTTTTGGTGCTTATTTCCTCTGGCTGGTGTGTGCTCCTCTCACTGTAGCCATGAGGGACAGCAGGAGCTTGAGGACAGACTACAAAGGGAGGCGACAGTGTGATTCAATGTGGGGGGAGTCTGTGCACGCTTTCCAGGGCAGGGGGAGCTCATAATTCTGAAAGCTCCGTGGTAAGGCAGCAATAAAACACCCCTCATTGAGGAATGAATCATTTAAAAAATCATTATAGGGAAGCCTGGAGCAACAAACCTCACAGTCCAATATCTCCAAGTAGAATGAGTCAGACGGAGTCATCTCAGAGGTGTTGGTACACCCTGCAGTCCCACATTGCCCACCTCCGTCTTTCTGTCACCCAGCCACGCTCCACTCACAGGACACAAAGTGGTTCAGTTGCTGGTTCCTTTTCTCCCTTTGTTCACCCTGCAGACAAGCTGCTGGTCCCCATGGTGGGGAATATGCTGAACTCCCAGGTCCCCTGATGAGTAGATCTGGAGTAATTTCTGCAATTGTGGGCTGCACGGTCCCAGGAAGTCCTTGAGGAATGGACCCAGGAACTCCCTGATGGTCCAAAGACCTTCAGGTTCATGGCTTCGCTTCTGTCACCCCTCTGGGCATACCAGCCCCCAGCTGCCCTTTCCTGCTACGAGGAACTAAAACCCTGAGCACAACTGCTGTATTTCCAAGGGAGACACAAGCTAGCAGCGGAATGTTGAGCCTTCTATCGTCTGCCACACCACCTCATGAACCCCGGTTCTGCTGTTTCTCAGCTGTGAGATGGGGCAGTTGCTTAACCTCTCTGAGCTTTGACTTGCTGGCTGAAATACTCAGTAACATAGAATAGGCTTAGTTAATATGTTTTAAGAAATTACCATTTAAAACCCAACTTGAGAATATTCTGGAGGTTACTTTGCAGAAAATATTATCTAGGAAAAGCAAGTGTGCCTATGTAGCAGCACACTCTGGGTGGGTCTTGAAGATGTTGCATTTGATTAAATATTGATAATGCTAACTCCACTCTCAATGGTCTTTCTGAGGATGAAGGTAGGTGCGTGGAGTAAACTCTTCCACCATTACTGGTCCAAATCTCCCATCTTTAAGACACCTGCAAATAAATTCCATTGCTGTTCCAGCCTTGCCCTTGCCCGGAGAGAGCCAACACTGCCTGGGTGCCCCATCCTCGTGGCCAACACGCCTGCGACCACAGACCGAGTGGGAGAGGGGCACCCAGCTCCTAGCTTCCTGGGAGGTTCTGGTCTGCACTGGGCCTGGCTTGAGCGTTGAGCAGCTGCAGGAGACACAATGAAAAATGGGCATTAATCTCTTTCCTCCTCAGTGTGTCTGTCTCAACAAATCGCCACAGCCAGCTGGGGGGCTCTGGTTCCTGCAGATCGGATTGGTTATAAGTCCGAGCAAACAAGGCTGACTTTATGGGAAAGCAACACAAAGAGTCAATCAAGATTTTAGGGCATCACCCCTAAGCAATCCAGGCTTTGACTTGGATTCTCAGCTATTTGACTTTGACTTGGATCTCAACTGTTTGAGATTTGAGATGAGAACCCTTCTTCCTGGATGTCTGCTTAGCCATGAGTGGGAAGAGAGCTAGTGGGCACTTCATGTCCTTGGTGGATGGATAGGTTCTTGGTTTCCACTCAGATAGTCCCATAAGAATGAAAGGCCCCACACGCCAGAAGCAGAGGGGGCTCCTCTCTGCCTCTCCAAGCAAGGGTAGTTTCCCACCCACCTTGCCCCCATGTCGGTACTCACTGGGATATTTGATTTGGTAACTTTTATTTGTGAGTTTCATCTGAGTGTCTGCCTTTTTCAGAAGCAGGGGCAGCTTCTATTTTTTCCATCTTTTTATTGCCAATCCTAAGGGCGGAAGTCTTCAAGGGAACTCTGCTGAATGGATTTGGACCACGATGGCCAAAATAACCCTAGAGAGGTACCATCATTTGAGAGCTGTGCTTCAGTTCCCATACGGACGTGAGTGACAATGAAACTTTATTTCCAAAAACAGGTGGCTCTGGGCTGAATTTGGCCCTTGGGCCCTATTTTGCTAACTCTTGATCTAAGAGAAAAATGATCCAGAGAGAACATAATAAACAAATTCTACTATAAGAAAACTCTGGAGATAATTAGTCTAGGGCATTTCTTGACTTCTTCATTTATCCACAGGTCACAGGCAGACAAAAATAATAATAATAATAATAAAGATAGGGCCCAAGAGAGTCTTTGAATCACAGACCCACCTTTCAAGAGCATTTCCTCCTTTCATGTGCAGGGAGAGAGGACAGGCACTTAGCTCTAGATCTGTAGTATCAGGTTTATATGCTGCCGGTTCTTTGTTTTTACCTCCTCTCTTTAGAACTCGGTTTCCCCCCTAGGTCAGGTGACCCCAAAGTACCCATTCATTCTTTTATTGACTCCATCAATCCTAAGGTCCTTTATGGCAAGGTCACACTGGCTTATATATCTCACCCCATCCTTCTTGTGACCATCAGTGCCCCATGTACCGGGGATGTGCTCTGTATGTGGTGGGAGGGCCATCCTTGTTGTCTGAAGGAAGGTAGAGGAATTTGGCTGTGTTGACTCTCTCAGGACATTCCAAAGTAGATAAGGCTGAACACCGGTAAGATAACAACACCTGGAACTCCAACAACTGCTTTGGAGGCAACTTAGAAAGACACAAGATATAGCTGGGTGGGGATGGAAGAGGAGTCAGAAACCCCACCCCAAAAAGTAAAACCAGGACAGGGGCGGTAAGTGGAGAGCTCAACTTCACCCAGAACCATAACTGATTTAGTCCACCTCATGGTTTTTTTGTTTCTCCAGCATGGAGGATGAACGTAATTGGCTGTTTGCAAAACACAGAACAAGGAAATGCTCCCACTAAAGCTATAATTAGTTTGTCAACGGTGTGTGTCTATGATGCATCTACAAAGAAAAATGCATTCCTGTTGAAGTGGTTTCCACCGCCCTCTCTGCCTTTCCTTCCCAAAAGGGGCCTGACGAATACAAGGCAACTGGAAGAAAGGCCTCAGTCAGCCATTCTGCAAGCCTGACTCCCCACGTGGCCCCCTCAACGAGGCTCTAAGGCCACAGGTATAAATTCCTCACCCATGGTTGCAAATACTGAGGGCAGGGATGATCCTAGGAAAATCCCAGTGTAGGGAGAAGATCAATTCTGTGCCCTTATTTGCTGGCCAAGGACGCTAACATCTCTCTCCTAACTGGGCTCCAGTCATATTTGATGAATGTTCAAACATGACCGTACCAGTAGCATTTTCTCTGAAAACTGCAGTGATTACTCATTAGTAAATGAGGGCCTTTGGGCAAAGGATCTGGTCTGAAGACTGAGCACCGCATTACCAACAGATGCAACAAATTAATCCTGAAAGTTTGGCCCTCACAATGGGGATTAAGGCACCGCAGTTAAAATTTACACGTACAAGATCCTATCCGTTCCTACTCTTAAAAATTCTATCTGACTTGTATATTGCAAGCTGTCTACCCTAGACTAAAAGAAATGAGAAGTGCGTGAAGACATAGTGATATGCTTTTAGGAACACACAGGTGGAAAGAGAAGGTGAAAACAAGGTGAAGGGGCACCTGGGTGGCTCAGTTGGTTAAGCCACTGCCTTCGGCTCAGGTCATGATCCCAGAGTCCTGGGATCCAGCCCCACATCGCTCCCTGCTCAGCGGGAAGCTTGCTTCTCCCTCTCTCACTCCCCCTGCTTGTGTTCCCTCTCTGGCTGTGTTTCTCTCTGTCAAATAAATACATAAAATCTTTAAAAAAAAAAAAAAGAAAGAAAAAGAAAAAGAAAGAGAAAAAGAAAAAGAAAAAGAAAGAGAAACAGAAAACAAGGTGGCTGGCATGCTGAACTCAGAGCCTTGGACTCAGACTCTGGGCAGCCCCTCCTGATCGGTGGGTCTTGGGTAGATTCTTGAGCCCCCTGGTTCTTCTTCCTAATCCATAGAGCAGGAACACTCTAGAAAGGCTTCTCTCTTTGACAGAGGTTTCCTACTGGCAAAGATGGAGCTGATGTCTTGGTACCAGTAGGTAGGGTTGATGTCTCTCTGGGACTTGGAGCACAGCCTTGAGTCAAGAGATAGAGTTGGGGAGCTACCCTGCCTGGGTCTGAGGGGGCTCTGTCACTGGCTGTAGGACTGGAGGCAGGATTGGCAAATTCTCTGTATGCCAGTTCCTTCATTTGCGAAAGGAATCAGAGAGGATTAAATGTGCTGCATTGTATAAATCCCCTTAAAACACTCCCCAAAGTACGCGCTCCAAAAATAGTCAACCGGCACTGTTTATGGACGTGCTCCAAAGGGTGAGCCTTTGGTGGTTAGAGAGTACCTTACAAACATGAAAAATAATCGGGCACTTTCTAGAAAAGGAGATGCATGGACCTATGACTTAGCATTTCCATGGCCAGCATAGAGAAATCCATCTGCGTGGACAAGAGGACACAATCAGTGACGTTCACTGCAGCAACCTTTTCAAGAGCAAAATATTGTAATGACCGCCAACAGGAGAGTGGAGAAAGAAGTTGTGTCTTCCCCACAATCAAGCACTATTAAAATGAGTCCATACCAAGAACATAATTTTGAATGAAGGAGGTGTTGCAAAAGGAAGCTTATAGTATGACAGCATTTGTAAAACGTCTGAAAATGGAAAACAATACTCTGTATTGCTTACAGACACACATCTGTGTCACAAAAGTATAAAAACAGGCACTCAAAGAAAAACTACCATATTTGGAAGAATAGCTACCTCTGGAGGGGGAGGGGGAGGAAGGAAGGAGCCAGGTGGCCCCAGTGATTCTGTGATGCTTTATCTCTTGAAAAGAAAAGAATCAGCAAAAAGCCATGACAAAACGTGAAGTTTGATAAAGTCTTTCTGATTTTGTTCTTATTTTGCATGCATAAAATAGCATTCAATCGGAAAAGAATTCTGAGCTGTGCTTTCTTTGTGATCTGTAATATTCGTCCTCTCTGACCTTCAGCTAGCATAAGGTCACACATGTGAATGAGGTTTATGTTGTCCTTCCATCTTTCCCTGTGATGATTCATTCTAAAAGGCTTCCCTTAGTATAACTCCTCATGAACTAAAAATTCTCATTTTATTTTAAAGACTTATTTATTTTAGAGAGAGAGTGCAAGGGGCATGAGGAGAGAGGGAGAGGCTCTCAAGCAGACTCTGCATTAAGTGTGGAGCCCAACGTGGGGCTTGAGCTCATGACCCTGAGATCATGACTCGAGCCAAAGTCAAGAGTTGGTCACTTAACCAACTGAGCTACCCAGGTGCCTAAAACTTCTCATCTTAGCTTTGCTAGCCAGCACTGTGCACTGATGGCATGTTGGAATAAAGGAGGATCCTCTCATTTTAAAAAGCATTTATGTAGCCCCCTGCATCTATAATAATTCTGTTCCAGGCACCAGGGATGGGAAATCATAATAGGGTTACAATTAGGAAAGGAGACTGACTATTGCAACATCATGAAAATTTAAACTATTTTGCTAACTTAGTTCACACATTACAATAATAGAATTCTAGAGTTCTTAAAAAAAAAAAAGTCATAAAAAAAAAAAAAGTCATGAAGAAAAACCCGAACACTCTAATGGAAGGATGAGTGAAAGACCCAGAAAAATTTTTGCAAAATAATTTAAATGACAGATGAACACCTGAAAAACAGTCGACCCAAAGAATGATAAAATGAACAAAATTTAAAATGAGGTATCACTGAAAACTGTCAAATATTGGCACAGTTTCAGGATATTGGGTACTTGCATATGGCTGGTGGGTAATTACGTATTATACGTCAAGCACATTAAAAATATCCATACACTCTGACCCAGTGATTCTCCTGCTAGGATCACATACTGAGGAAATAACCCAAAATATGCACAACAATTCATGTACAAAGATATTCATGGCAGCATCCTTTGTCCTCGCAAAACACCTACATAACACGGTAACAGGGTACTTGTGAAACAAAATATTATCCACACCATGTAATGATCTGCAGGCTTCATAGACTTATTTTTCAAGTTATATTAAAAGACACAGACAAATGTTCAAGAGACAACGCTATTGAGGAAAACGGAAGACAACACTGCACAGACACAAGAATCCAATTCTGTAAAATAACTACACCCATCGCAAAAAGACTAGAAAGAGACATCCTAAAAAGCCATTCGTGGTTATATCTGACCCCCTCAGATCATGAAGATCTTCTTTCCTAGTAAACTTATCTATTTCTCAATGGGCCTGTTTTATAATTAGCATTCAGATAATTATAAAAATTGAGATCCGGGGGCGCGGGGTGACATTCATTTTTAGAAATGGGGAGATGTTAAGTGAAGGCGGCACAACTCCCGAGTGGGTTTCTCCTCTTCCCAGCCTGGAGCCATGTTTGGAGAAAGACCAAGAGAAGAGAGGAAGGCCTTTGCTGGGTATCAGGGGTCCATGAACAAGCTCTCTGGGCAAAGTTCACACTCCAGTTTCCGGACTTCATCCCTCTGTATCCAGTGGGCCTCATCACCATAAGTAGAAGAGAAACGCAGCCGCCGAAGGGTTGTATTTACCTTGGTGTCACCCCCTTACATATCTGCTTGTAACATAAGGGCCAATGCAAATAGAGAGTAACATGGCACAGTTTCTAAAAAATAAAAATAAAAAAAGATAGTTCAGGGGTTCAGAAACACTTAATCCAATTAAAACCAAGCAAGGGGTGGTAGCAAGATGTTGGAAACCAATGCAAATATGATACAGAGCCAGACTCGTGCAGACGAGCAAGTGACAGACCAGCGAGTAGGGAGCACAGGGACCCTGGGCAGTTGGTTAAGGAACAACTGGGGCTTTGACAAAAGGTATGCACCACACCTACTGTTCCTTCCACCTTGAACTCAAATGCCTGTCCCACATAGGCTTGTTATAATCTGCAGTTGACACGCTAGTTCTACCGAGTGGATATGAGATCTCCAGGCATCTATCCATGTGGGCAAACAAAGCCTAGCTTGAGAGTGATTTTCACCTAAAGAGAGTTCCCACAATTCTCACAATAGAAAGGAGAGAAAAAAAGACAAAGAAAGAAAGACCATTGCGGGGGTGCAGGAGGAGGGGGACAGCCTTCTCTCCCACTGCTGGTGGCACTGGGAGAGAGAACTGGGGCAGTTTCTAGGGCAGATCAGATCTTTTCATTGAGATCTTCTCAATAGTTTTCTCAATGTCTGCCTGGCCGAGCTTTGCTGACAAGGTGCATTATAGTAGGCCTCCCAGGAAGGCAGCAAAGGAAAATACAAAGTTTTGTTCAGCCAGCGCTTTCCTGCTCTGTTACTGATGCCTTTGAGCACCTCAGGAGACAAAAGGAAGAAAACCCGCTGGACTGAAATGTGCTTTATTCCTCCCTCCCTTCCATTCACAAGTGTGTGGCACGAATGCTTTTGGAAGCGGCTGGCGAAGGCCAAAACGAAGGCAGGTTTTATTTCCACCTGTCTTCAGATTTACCTCCCTAGGTGCCCAAAGACGCAGACTCGAGAACTACTAAGGAGAGAAGTAAGAAGGCCGTCTTGAAGGTTGCTGAGCTGCTTGAATGAAGTCAGGCGAATTAAGGAGAAGCTATAAGGTTACGATAACAAGCACAAAAGGGAAAAATAAGAAGACTCTACTCAACGAAGTGCCATGAAACGACTCCCTTCTTCACTCAAAGCCTCTAGTGGCTCAAAAAGGAGGCCCAGGATCTTATTAAAACCCAAATTTCAAAGTGTTCTATCTGAGTAAGTTGAACCATCCTACTTCGATTGACTGGCCTTCCTTCAGCACACATCCTGCATGCTGGTGTGAGTTTCAGCCCATAATGGGGTACCATTTTCGGCCACAAGCCAACCCAGCCTGCCCATCCCAAGCCCTTGGGTGGGCCTCTGGCGCAAGATATACACGTACATGATAAGGATATTCACTGTGATTTCTACGTACACAATTTCAGAATGATACCATTTCCACATTGAAATATACCAAGGCTACTGCTCTATCAGTCCACAGAAGTAATCCACATTTTTAGTTTAATGAGCATAATCACTTTAACTTCTTTTCAAGTCCTTGGGCCTTAGTTTCCTCGTTTGTAAACTGAGGACTTGTTAGACTCCCAAGTTTTCCCTTATAGTTTGCGATTCTGATATCAAGGCAAGGTGGAATCTGGGTCAAAAAACATTAAGACAAAAGTCATCATAATTATAAAGCCATGACTCATAGAAGAAGTATAATATTTGTGAATTTTTTAAAAAGATTTTACTTATTTATTTGAGAGAGAGTGAGTGAGAAAGAACATGAGAGAGGGGAGCAGCAGAAGGGGAGGGAGAAGCAGACCCCCTGTGGAGCAGGGAGCTCAATACCGGATTCAACCCCAGGACCCTGGGAACTTAAAGAACTCGAAACAGGGATTTGTACACCAATGCTCACTGCAGCCGAAAAGTAGAAAGTGCCAAGTGCCCATGAACAGATGAATGGATTAGCAAAATGTGGTCTCTATGTACAGTGGAATATTATTTGGCCATTAAAAGGAATGAAAGTCTGATACATGAGCCTCGAAAACTTATAGTAAGTGAAAGTCACCAGACACAAAAAGGCAAATATTGAATGATTCCAGTTACATGAAATATCTAGACTAGGCAATTCATAGCAATAGAAAGTAGATTAGAGGTTACTAGGAGGAGAGGAAGGGAAATGGGAAGTTATCACTTGCTTCAAGGACATAGAGTGAGGTGATAAAAGGTTTTGGAAACAGGCAGTGATGACAGTTGCACAGAACTATGAATGTAATAAATGCCACTGAATTATAAAATTGGTTAAAATGGTAGATTTTATAGTAGACATATGTTACCATAGTAACTTAAAAAAAGATAGATCTTTCAGATATACATCATATTTTGAACCTCCAGACAATAGAAGACTACCTTCTTCTCATGAAAATTGACCTTATGTTAACTCATAAAGAAAGCCTCAAGAAAGTTTCATAAAGTAGAAACAGTAAAAACATTATCTGATCATAATGCCATTTAACCAGAAATAAATAACAAAGTAGTAAAAGCAAAAGACTCTTCTCCCTGGAAATTTAAAAATCCTGTACTAAATCATTCTCATTTAAAAGGGGGAAATACAGGGGCGCCTGGGTGGCTGAGTCGTTAAGCATCTAAATAGATAAATCTTTTTTTTTTTTTTAAGATTTTATTTATTTGACAGAGAGAAACACAGCCAGAGAGGGAACACAAGCAAGGGGAGTGAGAGAGGAGGAAGCAGGCTTCCCGCCGAGCAGGAAGCCCGATGTGGGACTCGATCCCGGGTCTCCAGGATCATGACCTGAGCCGAAGGCAGTCGCTTAACCAAGGGAGCCACCCAGGCGCCCCAACCCTCATTCATTCTACTGCAGGTTGCACATACCTGAGAGGCACAGCCTCGCTGGTCACCTCATTTTCATAATGAAAGATTAAGTCACAATGAAATGACTTTTTTTTTTTTTAACCAAAAGCACCAGAAGCAACTAGTAACAGAGGTGAAACAATAATTTGCCATCCATCATTGTTCTCACATAGCCACTGGGCCCACTGGACAGAGCCTTACATTTTATTGAAAAAAACCTTAAAGTAAAAAATTAGATTTCTCTCCCCAGATAATTAACACCATTCTTTTCTCCCTCTAGGACTGAATTGGAGAGGACACGACACATTTCCTCTTTCAGAACACCTGAAGCAAGAGTGAAAATCTTGTCAGAGAAGCGTGATTCGAGTCTACCCCTTCCAATTGTTGCATCCAAATTCTAATCTTAGTCAACTAATGGCGGGGGGGCGGGGGGCGCCAACAAGCTCCTTCAGCCCCCAAAACTCAGTGATATGGAAGAAGCCAAGTTCATTGCTTCCAAGCTAGACAGGTAAAGCAACTTGCACATGGAACCATAAAGTCCACAGAGAAGAGTGAAAGAGAATAGCCTCCAATCATACCAACTGGGAAAAGCAGTTGATTTCTACACGTGGGTCAGTGGAATGAAAAAGTAAGGGAAACCCACACATTCTGCCAAACATAGCCCAGTTGCATCCAATCAAACAATGCTGATACAGCCCAAGGCCAAATACATTGACACATTCTGTTCTCCCCACCAATAAATAGCATATCCATCATATATGGACATAGCTCACAGGTATAAGAATGAAAAATGCTCACACTAGAAAGGACAGATTCCACATACAGTAAATCCACTTGAACTAATCCATTATCCGAAGCATCGGCAGTAACCCGTGTCAGATATCAAGTAGACCGTATAAAGCATCCCATGGTAGGCGAGTGTTTTGGGGACAAACTGATATTTGCAATTCACATTTTTGTCTTGGGTTGGATACATTTCCCTCCCAACAGTGAAGTAGCAGGGATATTTTACCTTTTTATTCAACCAAGGGTTTTCAAGAGTTTTAATTACAGAATTCCACAAAATGGTCTAAAATGGGAAAGTCATTATTATTTGTCTCCCATTTTGTCAAGCAGACCAAGCTTGAGGCTAGTCAGGTGTTTAGTGGAGGCATTTCCCAGCTCTTAAAAGTTTATTGGATGAACAGTACAAATTGGAAATGTCCAGCAGCCATGGGTGGCGGGGAGGGGAACGGAATCATAGGAATTAGGTCTGAGCAGAAAACAGAGCCCCTCCGGTCCAGCTAGAATGGAGGTGATTACTAAGGCATTTCATAAACAAATGCAATTCAAAGGCAAGTTATCTAAAGCTGCCTCCAAAAAACAGTTATTGGGGAAATGCGTTTCCTTTGTGGCATATCCCGCATGTTTCCTGACTTGGGCTTGCACATTGCTCTCCCTGATTTTTAGAAACATCTTGGTTTGCTCACCCCAATCAATTCTCTAGGACAGCGATCCACAGGGACACGGAGCTCAGAGAGAGCAAGGCCCTCCATGCAGACGGCAGCTACAGGTTCGGCCTTTCTGTATTGTGATGAACTGTATTCATTTTGGGTTCCAGATCCACTCGACGCTATTCTGAACTTGTAAGCCAAAAGCCACCACATAGGAACAATCCTCAAGTTCAGATGTGCTAAAGTGGACAGTCTCCTCATTTCAGGCATTGATGGCTCTTTAGTTTGAGAATGTCAGGAATATTTTGTATTGCTGGAAGGATTCAACAGCTGCTGGGTGCTTCTGGTTTTAAAAAATCAGAGTTAGCCAAAGTGTAGCAGATCCCACTCTCTGGAACCGACAGATGTTCAATATAGTTTTCAGTGAATCGCCGGCATGAAGTTATTAAAATTCAAGGTTGCTCTGTGTAGGCAGGAGGGGATTCAGCACACAGGTTGCGATGTCAATTCTGAATCTACCCAAAAGCTAGAGAACTGCAGACCAAACTGGAAAGAGCCCTGGGATGTTTTTACAACACTCCACTCTGGGGGAGCTGCAGCATCTCCTCCAGGCTTTAGAATGCCCTGGCTACTGAGAGTTACAATGTATCTTCCCAGTGTTAACCACATTCTTAGGAGATGCTCTGAACAAAAGATGAGCTGGATTGAATGGAATTAAAACATCAAGCCTTGAACACTACCCATGAGCTCCATGGTACCCAGCTGCCTTGAGCAGAAGATCAAAGCACCTGGGAGTTGCCAAATTGAACGTGTGACAGCACAGTGGTAGTTGATGGGTGGGCCCCAAGCACCGGGAGAGGAGACGAAAACGGAACCAGTGTTGTAACTGTCGGGCGGATCATTCAATCCATTAGAGTCTATCCTGAGAGTCTCTAGTGTTCATGGTACAAGCGCCTTTACGGAGGTCACCGGCAGTACTCAAACACTGAATCTCCAAATAGGAAAGAAAATGAAATTTGCTTCCCAATTAACGGAACCCCCTTTCCTCCTCCAGATTCCACATCAGTGTCTATGGGAACTCGCTAGGGATACAATCATGCTTTGTCTTTGTATAAAATGGGAGGGGTTGGGATTCCCCTGTGGCAATTTGTGAATGGGGAGAGAAGATGTACAGTGCTATGGGATACCTTCTGCTAGACTTCTTTGTTGTTGTTTTCTTAAAGATTTTATTTACTTATTTGAGAGAAAGCGAGAGGTCATAAGCAGGGGGGAGAGGCAGAAGGAGGGGCAGGCTCCCCACTGAGCAGGGAGCCTGATGCGGGATTTGATCCCAGAACCCAGGGCAGATGCCAACCGACTGAGCTATCCGGGTGCCCTAAACTTCTTTGTTTTTATAGGTGTAAACTTCTTTATAATAGCTTTTATAATTGCTTTTTAGATTCCTCTTAAGCTCAAAGATTACTCTATTGATTCCTTTTACCAAAAAGGAGGTATCCCTGGGCAGGGGGGGGGGGGCAGTGGTAGAAACCCAGTTGGAAGTCAGTAGGCTAGGACCCCAGACCTGATGCTTCTCTGAGCTAGCCTGAGGCTTTGTCATGCACAGCCACTCTGTTTCGGAAGCAGGTGAAATGTGATGGATCCTCTAGGACCAGCAGAACTGGGCCTTCAGAGAGTCTGCTAAAGGGATCTCGAAGTATACACTAGTTTCATCACATTTCTTTCATTACAGGAAATTTCACACTTATATGAAAATGGACTGAAGAGTTTATGTACACTGATCAATTCATAGCCCATCTGTTCCATGTATACGACCCCACTTCTCTCCTATATTATCATGAAGAAAACACCGTAATCGTAACATGTCACCTGTAAATATCTCAGGAGATATCTCTAAGGGGTAACTACACCCTCAAAAGACACGATAACTCCATTATCATCATCAAAAACACTGTGATGCATTGCCTTTTTGAATTGTGACTCACGCCCCTTTGGTGACGTTCCAGGTTCGCCTGAAAGACCAGGGTTTCGTAAGACGAGCACGATTTGCCCACAGTTCCTGATGACCACAGCTTGGATTTCACTCTCTCTGCCCTCCAATAGCTGCAGGAGGAGAAATATTCATTCCTGTCTCTCCTCAGTCACAACATGAAAGCCAGAACATACTTGGTGTCCCGAGTCCTCGGAGTTGGTGGCTGTGACACACAGGAAGGCAGCAAGGAAAGGACAGGCCAGCTTCGGCTACTAATCACACAGGCTTTTGCTCTTCGTGTTCAACTGGGATGCATGTGAGGAACCCCCTGCCCCCAAAGGAAAGAGCTGACATTTCTTTATAATGGAAGAAATCTGTTTTCACTTAAAATATGGTTGCTCTGGGATCGCATGCTATTGGTTTTGAAGAGAGACACATGTGGATTTTGGAATCCGGGGCACTTGGAGTCCCAGGACGGATTCCGATGGGGAGGCTGCCAGTCTTGGGCAACTCCCCCCGCCCCCCGCCTTGTCATTTTCCCACCTCGTAAGAGAACATGGAAATTCACTTGGAACAACTTCCCTTGGCTCCCAAGGGACGTTCGTCGGCCTGGTCCCATCATGTCGTCCAACATGTTCTGTTCCCGCTGACTCGGGCTGAAAGACATCTGAACTTAGTGATGAGAAACGGCATCCCGGGGAATTCAGGAAAACTGACGCCCTTTCTTGTGGCTACAGAGCCGCTGGTGTCACCGGGTCACTCTCGCTGGTTCCCGTCCCACCAGCCTCATGCTCTGCCGGCACCGTGTGACCAAGGGCAGGTTTGGGTGTGCATGCTGGAGCAGAGCCCAGGTCCCACAGCCATCTTTCTGCAGTTCATGCTTCGCTTCCAAGGCCCGCACCTGCTGCTCTTTTCCAGAGCCTTGTCCTTGGGCTGCTGGAGCTCGCCGCCCCCACATGCACAGGGAGCTGATCGGAAGGGGCTGGGATTTACTGCTCTTGGCAACCTTCCTGGATGGCCAGGGGTTATGACAGCCCCTGGAACACTGCCCAGCTCAGGACCACTCTAGGATGGAACGCATACCCCAGAGCTCCCCAAGCAGCTGGATACTGCCCGTGGAAGGCTACAGGGATGGACCTTCCTTGAGTTTCCCCTTCCTACCTCCATCCCCCATTCCTTCACCAGGCCCCCGGGGACCACACTCTCAATCAATCACCATCAATCACCGAGCCTCACTTGCAGACCTGCTTCTGGGGAGCCCAACCTAAAACGGCAAGTCACTGAGGACTCCCATGGTTTATTTTGGGGTGCTCTGGGAAGTGTCATCCCTCATGGACACACACAGGCCCAGGCCCCCAGGTAGGAAGGACTCACATGCAGAAGGATGTCACACAGCCAGAGCTCAGACAGGAAGGAGCTTTCCCTTCTTCTTCCGTGTGTGTGGCACTGTGGCACAGAAGAAGGGCCATCAGGCTGGGCCACCTTGGCCTGCCCCTGCAGCAGAGTGACCTGGGTCCGGGCTCTGTGGTTCTTTTTTTTTATGGTATTCTTTTTAAAATCGATGATACGTACCTCACAGGTGTCCAGATTAAATGAGATCTCCTAACGCAGTTTGCCTGGCACACAGCGGGCGCTCAGGAGCTATTGCCAAATCTATCTGGGCACTTTGACGATGCCGTTTGGGTCAAAAGTGACCCCTCAACCCATTAAAGGAGCCGGATGCCTCCGGAGCCCGGCTCTTCCCCAGCAGCCATCTGCCCGTGCCCGCGGCTTCTTTGCACTTCCAGGGACAGGAACCAGATGCTATCATAACTGCATGAAAAAAATGGTCCCTCACTAAGAAAAAAGGCCCTTGACGGACGTTAGGGAGGCTTTATGCGCCATCAAGCGCAACAGCTGGATAGTTCCAGGGAATGTTTCCACCCAACGACTGTTAAGCAGCAGGCGATATTTTATTATCTTTTCCCCTCTGTTTAATGCGCTGTTCACCTTCTGCTGGGATTGTTAGCCTTGATTATCAATCTCCCCATAAAAATATAGGGACGTCCTATTCCCGTTCCCCTCCTGGGGTCTCCCCAGGTTGCTCGATACTGTCGGAATCTCACACTCGTTAGTGGAGCAGACTGGGACCTCTGCTGCCAGGAGCCAATGGATGAAGTGGGGAGTTGCGGGGTTGGGGGGTCAGGGTGAGGAAGCAGGAGGAAGAGCGGACCATCCCCTCGAGCTTCAGAAAGTGGAAGAATTCCAGCAAACAAGAGGTGAGCAGCGAGAAAGACTTGCTTCTTCGTGGCTGAAGTGCACACATTTATCAGGACAGAGTCAACATTTTTTTTTTTCTAAACTAGAGGCTGCCATGTCTTTGACAAAGGAAGTCGGGCAGCTGTGCCCTTGGGGAGCCATCAGGCTTCCCTGAGTCCTCCCCCCGATGTTTCCCACGCATGACTCCATCCTGGATGAACAGCAGGCAGCAATGCCTCCTGTGTCCTGCACCCCCTCTTAATTACCGCAGTAGCAATGCCAGCGGCACGGCTCTCTGGGTTCCAAGCAAGCAGATGGCTGGAGTTCACAGTCCCAAAGCGGCACTTTGCAAGGCCCCACAAAGCCAAGGAGAGAGGACGGGGCCGATCCTGCCCTCTTTCCAAGAGTCTGCACTGATCTGGATTTGTATTCAGATTCTGAATCTGGATTGGCTTCATTTTAGGCATAAAACAGTTCAGGTACCAGTGGGGATGTGACCAACATCTGTTAATGACGCTCGTGTTGGATACCAGAGGTCCCTCCACCACACCCTGCTGGAGAGTCTGCCTCCTAAGGGAAAGGACCCGTGATGTGTCTATCGTGGAGCCTAAGCCAAGCTTAGGGTTTCTCAATCCTGGCCTGTTTTCAGCAAACTTTGAGCATGTGTATCAGCTGATTTGTGGCTTGATAACTATGCTCAGGTTAATATAGTCACTTTTTAAAATGCTGTACAAAAGACTGTTTCAGAAACAGATGAGAACAGCCATGCTACGGGATTGGAAGGCTAAGGCACTGAGTGGAGAATTCCATCTCTTCCGGTGCAAGAATGGAAGGTGGTCAGCCTCTGTGGTGGAGAAGCTGGGGCTAGGCTCCCCCACTCTGTTCTAGTAGCTTCCAATCAGCCTGCAGGCTGCCCATGAACCTGGACTTGAAGGCTTGGTACCCGCTCAGTCTTTGGATGTGGAGGAGAGCCTGCTTTGTTTTTCCCTGATGTGGCCTCTTCCCAGTCTTAAGACATGACTCCAAGGTTTAATGAGTCATCTATCCACACGTCCAGTAAGTGACTTGGATTCCCTCCTAGATCCTGTCCTCTGGGCGGAAGAGCTCTTCCAACAGCCTAGGATCGAAGGGAAGTTCCTCTACTCCCTCAGCAGTGTTTTGCTTCTCTTTCACATTTTAAGGTATATTTATTACAACTTCAAAAGAAGAGGTGCCTGGGTGGCTGAGTCAGTTAAGTGTCTGACTTCAGCTCAGATCATGTCCCAGGGTCCTGGGATCTAGTCCTACATCGGGCTCCCTGCTCAGTGGGGAGTCTTCTCCCTCTGCTCCTTCCCCTTCCACCTCTCTCTATATATCTCAAACAAATAAATAATATCTTTAGGGAAAAAAAAAAAACCTTTGTAAGAACTTCCAGGTTCTAACAAAATTTTATTTGGTCCAAGGACACGATGATACCTTTCACTGAGTCGCCAATATCCTTTCTGATGATGTCCAACAGACTTTGCCATGGTTGGTTTCTCTGGTCACGATCGTAGAATGAATCTCCTGGCAACCAAGTCCTTAGGTTCCTGTCCTTGATTACACCCAGTTTCTCAGAGCCTTCCATCCCGTAAGGACAGTGTGAACTGCTTTTCCAGAAACGTTTTTCCTTGTTGTCGTTAAAGTTTCTCTGCTTACTTCTTTGCCTGTTTTTTCTGCCCTGATGATATTTTTTTACCCAAAGGAACTTGGTTTTGTGCAAATTTGGAGATTTCCCATCATAGTTTCTTATCTTGATCCTTTGCAGAAATGTTAAATAAGACCAGCTCAATATGTTTTCCTAGGGGTTCCTATCATTAACACGTTTCCCTCCAGAGAAAAATGATCCTTCAGCCAAACTCCTTAGTTACTCTCTAAGACAATTCTTTCTCCAGCTCAAAAGATTTTTCTCTCGTCCCCACAAAACCTATCAGTTTAGCTTTAGTGAGGTATAACAGATATGTGATTAACCTTGCATATTCCAAGTATACTATTTGGTGAGTACTGTCACATGTATGCACCTGTGAAACCTCCCACGATAACAGACGTGTCCATTATCCCCCAAAAGCCCTTTCGTCGTCCATCTCTGCCTCCCTCCCCGTTCGCAGCCAACCACGGATGTTTTCTGTCATTGCAGATTAGTTTGTATTGTCTATAATCTTAGATAAATGAAATCATACCATATGTAGTCTTCTGGTTTTGGTGTGGGAGTCTGGCATCTTTCACTCAGTCTAATTATTTTAATATTTGTCAATGTTGTTCCATAAGCCAATAGTTTGAATATTCCGAGTGTACTCGATAGTATGGATAGATCGCATTTTGTTCCTCCATTTCTCAGTTCGTGGACCCTTATGTTGTTACCAGTTTGGGGTTACCATGAATAATATTGTTCTGAACATTCCCACGCAAGTCTTTGCATGAACGTATGCTTCAGCTGCCCTTCAGTAAATATCTAAGAGCAGAAGGGCTGGGTGGTATCAATTCTACAACTTCTGGTATGACAGATTTTGTAAAAAAAACATTTTATTTATTTATTTGACAGAGAGAGAGAGAGAGAATGAGAGAGGGAACACAAGCTGGGGGAGAGGGAGAGGCAGGCTCTCTGACAAGCAGGAAGCCTGACGCGGGGCTCAATCCCAGGGCCCTGGGACCATGACCCAAGCCAAAGGCAGATGCCTACCCATTTGAATCATCCAGGTGTCCTGATATGACATATTTTTGAAAGCTTTTGAAAATCAAAGTATATCCTTTCTTTCTCCTTAATTTATGCATTTTCTTTAAAAAAAATAAGTAAACATAGTTCTCAAAGAACAAGACAAAGAAGTAAAGAACACAGGGCGTTGGGTGGTAGTGGTCGTACTTCTTTGTCCACCAAGACTGCTCAGTCTTGACCTCTGTAAAATGTCACAAAGCTGCTACACTGGCCAGGTGACACTCAGTCAGGGATAGGAGGAAAAGTCATTTCTCCCTCCTAGAGGCTCTGTGGTGTGCAGGTGTGAAAATATTTATCGATCAGATTCAGCCCACCAGCCCTCCTGTGTGTATTATTTGAGCATGCGGAATAATTTACGGCTCAGAACAGAATGGAAAATCAAGAAGACTTTCCTGTGTTTTGTTTCCAATGCTGTTAGGCTTGTTTTGAAATTTGTATAAAATAAAACACAGGCAAAGAAAGGGAGAGAAAGAGGCCAGAGTAAGTACTAAAAGAGGAAGGTTATAGGCAAAAAGATCATAGGACCAAATTCTGAGAGTCTATGCTCGAGTTTGTAAATCACTCCCCTTATCCCAACATTTTTTACACATGGTCAAAAGACACAGGGTGAGTTGCTGCTTGGGTTTCAAAGCCCTGATGCGAGGATCCCGTCTGAGCCACTAGCCTTGGGTTCTTGCTGTGAAGGGGGCCATTCCAGGTGAACAGATTGTGATTTTCAAGTTCCAGGTGTATAGAAAATAGACTTGTTATTTTTAATTTATGAGCTCCTATAGCAACAGATGTAAATTAGGATTTCTTCTCCTGGACGTGGAAGGAAGTACTAGTGATGCTGAAATTTACTGCAGCTTGAACAACATTGGCTTCTCTCCCCCAGTACAAAGCAGGACCCAGGCTCCATAAATCAATTTTGCTCACATGACCAGCTGTAAAGGAAATAAAGAACAGGCAGGGTGGTAAGTCCCCCACTGGCCTTTGGGGCTGTGGTTGGTAATCGGGACCAGAGGAGAGGCTTCAAGATGAATAATACCTATCTTTATGTTCTCTCTCTTCTACGTGAAAACGAAAATAAAATGCACAGCATCTTAAGTCATAAATGATAGGGGATTCTCCAATTTATGCAAAAGACGCCAGGATTACGTTGAACACGTCACCAGGCAGGGACACTGCAGAGATGCATGGAGACTGGGAGCCGTCAGACGCGTACCTCCCCCCCCAGCAGCCTGGATGCAAAAACATGGCGCCAGGGGCAGCCTCCGCACGTCTCCACACACTCCTGATGAATGGCACGGAATTTCCAGTTCAACTCAATGCTGATTCTAGGTTTGATGGCCAATTTAGCTAGGCTACGATGCCCACTTGTTTGGCCGAACAGTGGTCTAGATGTTCCCTGGAAGGTGTCTTTTAGCGTGATTGACATTGAAATCGATAGATTCTGAAGAAAGCATATTACCCTCCATCGTGTTAAAGGAAAACCCTTTCCTCAGGTACACAGGGCAAAGCACTTAGTTCCCCAGGAGTGGTGACTGGAAAGAAGCCCCAGCCCTCAGGGCATGGTGTCCAAGGGCAGATGGGAGCCATGTTGTTTCTCTCCTGCACTGAACAGAGGCTTTCCGTGTGTTGGAGACAGTACGTCCACAGTGGAGCTTAGCTACACTGCAGTAGAGATTAACTACCCCAGGAGGACAGGAGGAGGCTGACAGGCTCCCAGGCAGACCTAACACTTCCCAGATACGCTCACCTAATATCTACTGAGACCAAGCTCCATTCTCAGTGGTGAGGATGCAACTATGGAACAGATAGGTGCCTCTTTCTATGGCTCTTCCATTCTAGAAGGGGAGACAGACAATCAGTAAGCAAATGAATGGATACAATAACTTCTGATAATAATAGTAAGAGGTGCTATGAAGTCACCTTTAATATTTAAAGGACCAGAAGACTAGGGAAGAGTGATACTGGGAGTTCTGGTGTTCTTCTCTGTCCTGAACTTCCATGCTGTTTTTAACTGCCCAATCATGGGACTGGCGACTCCGTGGACTCGGAGGGAGTTCCCTGATGGCAATGGCTGCCCATTTGCCATCTTCAGTGTCTTGTATAATGCTTGGCATATAGCATGGACTTAAAAAGTGCTGGATGGATGGATGGATGGATGGATGGATGGATGGATGGATGAGTGAATGTGTAGATGGATGAGTGAATGTGTGGATGGATGGATGGAGAGAGTGAGGGATGGAGGGATAGACGGATGGACAGATGGATGGATGAGTGAATGTGTACATAAATGAGTGAATGTATGGATGGATGGATGGATGGATGGATGGATGGATAGATGGATGGAGGGAGGTAGGGAGGGATAAGTGAATGTGTAGATGGATGAGTGAATGTGTGGATGGATGGATGGAGGGAGGGAGGGATGGAG
>PITA01026135.1:0-23156 GCA_004023965.1 Spilogale gracilis
TAAAGATCTCTTTATATTCTGTTTTCCCAGTTCCTCATTAACTACTTCAGTATGATTTTCAGTTCTGTCAGTAGACTGAAATTCCTTTTCTCTAAGTGGATGCCTGTGGAACTCTATGTTACAAAAGCTAAAGGTCACTTTTCTATCCTTATCCTATTCTATTCCACATCTGGCATTTGGCCTTCCTTGAAGCATCTCCTTTCTTGGCTTCCTTAACACTGCCCTCCTCTGGTTTTCTCCCTTCATCTGTTCTTTCTCTGTTTTTCATGTTCCTCCTCTACTTAAATCATTAAATACGGAATTCTCTATGGTCCCATCTTAGGTGCTCCTCTCTTTATCTCTCTATTCCCTTCTCATATGATCGCAATCCATTCCCTCAGCTTTGAAAATCATTTCTATGCTGATGACCCTCAAAGTTACCCTTCCAGAGTAGATCTCTCCTGCCAACTCTGCCGAGTCGGAGATCTACTTGACGCCTCCCCGTGGAGTTTCGCACGACCCTCAGCCTGGACGTATCTGAAACTGTCCATCCACTGTCTTCTTCTTGTCCGCAAACGCTCACACCAGGGCATGATCCTTGATTCCTGTCCCACCAGATCCAGTCTGATTCATGAGCAAACCCTGTCATCCCACAAAGTGTGTATACCCAATCCAACCACTGCCCCCCATGTCCACCATGACCACTCCAGTCCAGGGCATCACCTTCTCTTGCCCAATGTGGCACTAGTCTCATTTGTCTCCTAATTTCTCTCTTGTCCTTCCTGTGTTCATTCCCTATAGTGGCCAGAGGGGTCTTTTTAAATTTTAGCTCTATCTTAATTGCTCCCTGGTTGCAGTGGCCAGAATAAAATTCACGCTCTTTGGCCTGGTATACCTGCCCCTGCCTCCCCTGCCACCACTCTCCCGTCCTCTCATGGGTGGTCGCTGTCCTGGCTTCCTCTTAGTTACAGGAACAAGTTCTGTCCTGACTCCCTGCTCTTTTGTCTAGGATGTGCTCTTCCTTTTCCTTCTCTCACCACCATCCTCACCCATCCCCTCATATGGAGGGAGCAGTTTTAGAAGAGGCCCGATAGCTTTATTGGCAAAGGACAGACCACCTTGGCTAGACTGCACATTCACGTTAGGGACCTAGAGAATCTGGGTTTTGTGGTCCTTCGAGCTTATACAATTTGGGACCCCTTTTCAAGAAAAAGAATACTTAACTTCAAATACAAAATTAGAAAAATCTAAATACTTAAAGTTGCAAAAAATGACTGAAACTTTTAGAGATTCGATTCCTTTCTTCTGAGCTCTCTTTAGACAGTTTGCCCAAAATGCTTACATAGAAATGCTTCCACACTGCAACCTGCCTGCCCTTCCTCTCCTAAAACAATGCAATTTCCAGCAACTCTCTCTTCTAAGGTACAGAGAAAATAAATGACGTTTCCAGCATGGTTGACCCATGAACCTAAGGCAATAAAACTAGAATCTAGGTCTCCTGGCACTGATGTAGTAAACCCATTAAGCCCTAAGTGCACACACATTTATCCAGTGCCCCCCATGCCAACTGTGCCAAGTGCATTAGCGCTGATTGAGCTACAGGAATGACTTAATGTGCTCGAGTGAAAATGGGCTACAGGTAGATGCAGAGCACCACAGAATGAGTGCCTCATGATGATTTCAAGTAAAAACCACTGCAAGAAGCCAGGCTGGAAGTTACAAATGTAAACAAAGCTGGAACAAGCACTTTTAGCCTCCAAGGAAATCTGAGAATTTCCGAGAGCAACCATGGACTGAGGAGTTACCTCCCAAGCCTGTGCTCCTTAGGGCAGAGGGTAAAAAAACTCACACTCCTAAGGGAACCTCTTACATCTTTTGTAAAAGAAAACACTTCCATGTTCCATGTGGTTGTTACCATTCACAGATTGGTCCCCGTGGAAGCAGAATTTGCTGTGTGTTCTTTTGGTGTCGAGGATTTCAAACTGGCTGAGGATCAGTGCAGTCACTGAATTCCTCCTTATGGGAAGCTTCAAAGTTATGTGACAGCTTGTTTGTTTTGTTTTGTTTTTTAAGAACAGACAGTGTGATTAAAATTTCTTTAATGACTGGAATTGTTTTCTTTCATATTACAGGATTCTGATCTCATATCAAAAGCATCTATCTGATCAGTCCTAAAACTAACCACTTTTCCTCATGAACACAGTTACATGGGGCACAGTCCTCAGTACTTTATGCTAACTCTTTCCAAAAGAAGTCCCCATTTTCCCATTCTCCCATTCTAGGATCACTTGGCCCCAGTGTAACTGCCAAGCAACACAGTTTTGAAAAGCAGAATTTCAAGTCACAGGTTGTACTCTTGAGTCGTTTGGTTAAAAGCCTCCAGCCGGCCACTTCAACATCCCATTTTTCTTTTACTACTAACTGCAGAGGCTCAGATGCAGATTGATGGGCACAGGGGCAGCTGACACTCGTGCTGAATCACGGTCAGGGAAGAATGTATGCACAAGCCGCTGCTTGATGCCTGCCAGTGAAGTGATAAGTTTAAAACTGAGTCGCTGTGGTGGCTGTGAACAGGCTGTGTGATGGGGCCCCAGCATTAAGGCCCTGAGATAGGGCCTTGACCGTGCCTCTCCACTGCTCTCTCACCCCTTCTCCACTGACCCCCAGACAGACCAGCTTATTTCTGATTTCAGTTCTTTACTCAGACAAGTTCCTGCCCTAGCCTCTGCGCTATGCATGTGTTGTTCTCTCACTCTAAGCTACGTCCTATCTCATTCATTCACTCAGCAGGCACAGTGGCAGATACTGAGACAAATATGGAGTCCCTCGGTAGCAGAAGTTCACTTCTCCCACCAAGTCTTAACCACGAGGCTCTTGAGCTGCTGAGGGCTATGTCTTTGTCATCCTGTGGTCCCAGTCTGGCATCAGGGGAGCCTGGAATTATGTGAATTAGCCATCTGTCTGTTCTGTTCATGGAATATACGCCTCGAACTTACATTCAAGGGAGGTATAGTCTAATTGAGGCAATGAGATAGGAACAAGCAGTATATAATGGAAAATAGAAAGTCTGAAGTATTCTAGGTAGGTAAGTTCTTTGGAACATTCAGAGGAAGTCACTGACTTGCTGGTGTGGGGGCTGGGAGTGAGACCTGGGCCAAGCCTTCACTAAAGGAGACAGCACCGAGTGCACCTGGAGCCCAGGAAGGACTTGCGCATGTGAAGACTGGGGAATAGGACCGAGTAGGTTAGGGAAACAGCTGCCCGATCATACTGAGTCTGGAAAGACTATGGTTTTGAATACCAACTCCACCACTTACTGTCTCTGAAACTTCAAACAGGTTTCAGCTGTCAGCTTAAATTTATCTATATAATGGCTTTTTAGTGCCTACCTGATAGAGTTGCTCTGTGGGTTAAATACGGAAACATCTAGCGCACTGCCTGGCAGCCAGCAGTGGTCACTGAGGGGTAGCTGTCATTATAAGCGTGTAATGGATAAGTGAATCATAGTTATTATCTTTCTTTTCAAGTGTTAATCCAGTCTTTGTTGTGGGTGTTTTGTTTTTCCTTTCCTTTCATATCTACAGACAGGTATAGAATATGGTTCTTGGTCACATTTTTTAATAGTGGCTCATGCTCTTATATGTTCATGACACAAAGTAGTGCTTTTCTCCCTCTTGCTTTCCCCGAGTCCTTTATAAGATCCTTTGAGAGCCACAGAGGTAAGTATCCTACGGATCCGTTTGCCTGCCTACTTTTTTTGGCACCTATCTTCTTAGGTACCTTTGATATGGAATTAGAAGTTATAAATAGTAAGTCTCTTACTTGGAAATTGTTCCGTGTTTTTATTTAAGTTTGCAACAACCCTGTGAGGGCAAGGTGGATAATTGCCATTTCACAGATCAGAGAACCAAGACTTAGAAAGGTGAAGTGAGAGGTGCCTGGGTGACTCAGTCAGTTAAGTGGCCAACTCTTGATTTTGGTTCAGGTCATGATTAGGTCATGATCTCAGGGTTGTGAGATGGAACCCCGCAGCAGTAGGCAGTGGGCTCCGTGCTCAGTGATGAGGGATTCTGCTTGAGGATTCTCTCTCCCTGTCCCTCTGTCCCTCTGTCCCTCCACCTTCTCTCTCTCTCTCTCTCTCTCTCTCTCTCTCTCTCTCTCTCTCTCTCTCTCCCTGTCAAATAGATAAATAAAGCTTAAAAAAAAAAAAAAGTGACATGAATTGCCAAGGTTATGTGCTCCTAGGCGGTGGAGTTGGGGCCAGAAACCCAGATATCTGGCTCTTGTCTTTCTGTCACACAGTGGTGCCCCTTCCTTGTCAGTGGTTATCCTTCTCCTTCTCTGCCCTTCCCCAGCTCTCCTGTCTCTGTGCCACATAATTTCTAACACCTGTTACCTTCCACAGGGAAATCTACCAGAGTCAAGTCCAGAGTACTAGAAAAATACACTGCTACAGTATCAAGGCAGCAGTTCTGGTGAAAACATTCTTTGAAGTGTATTCCTACCCCATATACTCAGAGAGGTAGGAAAACTCAGAGTCATAAAACTTGGTGAAGAATTTGGGAGCTTTAAGACCAAAAGAAACAAAAATGATTATATGTTTCATCTCCATTCCTCAAGATAACTGAAGGACACACATGAGTTGGCCTAAAACATATGTTTGCCCCCAGTGTTTGCCTTCCTCCAATTTCATGGTTTTTGTTTTGTTTCGTTTTACTTAGTGCAAGGCAGTGTGATATAGCAGAAGGAGCACCAGATTTAGGAATCAAAAAATGTAGGCTCCAACTCCAGTTCTATCACTTAATTTTCATAAATTGTTTTTGAGTATTACTTCTTTAGATGGAGCTAATAGCGCCAGCCTTATTGTATGGAGCAAATGAGATCATGTCTAAGTGATGTATAAACTCAAAATGACCATGCGTAGTATTATTAAATAGGATTTATGCTTTTAACAATTCATTAACTGTCTCCTCTGCATATAGCACTGTTTAAGAGACAAAAAAGATTCAAAAGTGTAAGATAATTCCTGCTTTGTTTAGATGATAGTTGTTTAGTTTGGAATCTAAATGAGTAGATAAGACAAATTAATATTTTGAAGGACATGACTTGCAAAACATTTCCTATGCATTGTGCATTCTTGCTTTCATGTGGGGCCTGGAGCCTGAGACCCAGCTTCAGTGGACAGTCTGTTAACTGCTGGAGGGTCAGCCTTGATCTGAGTTGTTGACGTTTTAGGACCAGGTGTGCCTTTTTTATAGAAACCATGTCAATTTCAGTGACCTCATTGAAGATGGGACACTGAAGAGAAGCATCGTTGACAGTTCCGCAGCTTGCTGGAATAGTTCTCCAGATTCCTTCTAGCACGTAATGAAGGGACTTAGGAAGGAACAACTAACTAGTGGTTTTGTGTATGGTCATCTAACTTAAGTGGTATAAATCTCTAGATGGTGTTTTGCTGACCAATTTTTTATCTAGTCTAACATACTTTTTCATAAATAGAGAGGATCCGGCCGAACAGCTTTGAAAGAAAGAAAACAAAGAAAGAAGGGAGAGAGGGAGGGAGGGAAGAAGAAGGAGGGAGGAATTTTGGCGCATTTTAAGAAAGCCTTTTTTAAAAAACTGAGGTTAATTAAAATCAAGAGCAAGTGAGCCAATCTACTTTCTTTAAAATCTGAGGGTAACAGTGTAATAGTTTAGCTTTTAAGCTAAACTGTTCACCTTTGAAATGAGGCAGTATCCAGCATTAGTATTTTTTAAAATCCTCTCTAAAAGCAAATGTGTCCACTTTCCTTCCCTCTATCATGCTTACACTGAATTCAGAACTAGTTTCTGGCAGGTGACTCTGAGGGACTTAAACAACATGCTGTCTAGCTGATGTTAGTTTTTAAATTTAGATCAAATGACATTGTCTTTGAAGTCTCAAGTGTACCCCTGAAGGTAGCCGCATCAGATGGGCTTGCCTTTCAGAGTACTTCTTGCAGGCTGGCATCCTTAATATGAAAAGTGAAGTCTGGTCAAAAATAAATGAAAAAGAAAGTTTTATTGGAGTTACTTACTCCAAGATGGCTATTTTAGAAGGAACCCTAACAAGTCATCTCTTTGCCTCTAGACAGGAACACACAAGGCATATGGGTATCTGTAGTATTTTAAAAGACCTTGGGGGACCAGGCTTCTTCCATAACTCATTCCAGAGTTTAAACACCCTCGCTTCAGGAAATTCTTCCCTATATTTAACTTACAGGCCCCCTCCTGCGGCTAACACCCATTTCCGCTTTTTTCTGTCTCCAGTCAGGATGGAGAACAGCTGGCCGACATCCTTTGTGTGCTAACCCTCCATCAGTGACAGAAAGTCATCTGGGTATCCCTGAGCTTCTTTTCACAACCTCCAGCAACTAAGTCTTTGTACCAAATTGGGATCTTTTTCTCTTTGTTTTTTATGTGTGTCTTGTTTACTTCTGTTACTTCTTCTGATTATAAAATATGTGCTCAACAAATCAAATTTGGAAGATGTAAAAATCTACAGAGGAAGGGGGAATAATAACCCCACAATCTAGGAACAAAAAACATTGTTAAGTTAATCAGTTTTCTATGTGTTTCTTTTATAGTTGAGGTCCTGCCATCTATACCCGCACTGTCCAATAGAAATATAGTCGGACCCACTTGTGTAAATTTAAATTTTCTGGCAGCCATATTATAAAAAAGTAAAAAGGAATAGGTAAACTAATCAATATTTTATTTAATTCCAATAAAATCCAGTTATAACTCAACATGTAATAAGTATTTTTAAAATTATTAATAAAATATTTTCCATCCATTTTTTTATACTAAGCCTTCTAAATCCAGGAAATATTTTTTAATACCGCACATCTCACATCCAAGTAGCCGCATTGCAGTACTCGGTGACCATGGGCTAGGGGCTGTGGTGCTGGACAGCATGCAGACAGTAGTATATACTACTCTTCTGTAGATCTTAAGCCTTTTATAACTACTTTATAATTGAAAATTTTTTAGCATCATTTTAATGGTTGTATAATATTCTCATTTAGATTTACTATAACTGTATCTTTAAATAGTTTTGTTTTTCATGTTATAAATAGCCCTGTAGTGTTCTTCTTTTTACCCTTTTTTACATTAACAGAATGTTTCTCAGCACATTGCCAAAAAAGAAAAAAACGTCCACTTTTCCTTTTGAATACAACTAATTAAATCCATTTGTTCATAAAACAATTAAGTTCACTTAATGCTCACTCTTTACTACTTGAGATTGGAATGTGAAGTAGAAGATTTCAAGAAATAGAAGACAAGGCCCCCTTACAGTATTTACAAGACTTGGCTCCATAGTTGGACTGCACACATATTGTATTTTATTCTACTTTAACTCTCCTGCCCTTCACGTCTGCCTCTTCCCCACTGTACACACACAGCTTGGTTGACTCGCCCTTATCCTTCCAGGCGCCAGCTGAGTACAGCCTCCTGTGATGAGTCCTCCAGATGATTACTGGCCCCCTCCTCCCTTGCAGTATACCAAGTGTACGTTGTACGCAAAGCACCATCGTGTTCTGGTTATTGGTTAACTCTCTTCATCTTCTCGACTGCAGTGGGAACTCCTTACTGATAGAAACCTTACTTTATACACTTTGTTATTTCCAGAGCCTAGCAGACTGCCAGGCAGTGAACGTGGATGTCAGTAACGTCTACTGAAATATGTGTTGAAACACAGGTGATCGTATTAGACATCAGTTGGATGGTATAATTACAAGTACTGTGGCTGTTCAGAAAGTTGACATGGTTAAAAGCTTAATGAAAGAGGTCGGACCTGAATTGGGTTTTGGAAGATGGGCATATTTAAAGGGATGGAGGGAAAGAACTAGCGGAAAAGCCATGTACATATCCTATACTAAGAAATCAGTGTCTTTTAGGAGGGACTCTTTAGCACGTGCTATCAGCAGATAAGCATCCTTCTAGATCTAAAGCACTATACTAAGTTTCAAGAAGCCTGTAGAGCTTGTCTATGCCCATCAAAAGCTGACAAAGGTTTGCAGCATTAAAAATAACTACTTACTACTTCAGTATGATCTTTGAGTTTAAAATCAATTCAGATACAATTCTCTGTGTTTTAAGTTCGGAGTTTAACATTAAAGATCATTTTGTTTGATGCTTCTTCCATAATCCTGTTAGTAAAGAGCAGTATATAATAAGTAATGCCTTTATAGCTAAGATCAAATGACTGTTAGGGCAAACCAGGCTCTCTTCCAAAGCATTTTGAATGTATTAGTTAACTCATGTAATCCTCACAACAACCCTGGGGATTAGAACCCACTGTCCTGCCTCATCTTCTCGATCTCAATGAGGAAACAGGCACAGAGAGGTTAAAATAACTTAAAGGTGACCCAGTCGTCAAGCAGAAGAGCTAAGACTTGGACCCAGGCTGAACAGTTTTAGGCCCCTGCTTTGTTTCTCAGTACAGCCTCGCTTACAATGATGTTAAGACTGAAATGTTTATGCAAGGGGCTGTTTAGCACCTTGTGATTTCAGGGAAGGAATGCATTCATTACAAGCTCCTCTTCCTCTGCCTCAGCATAAAAAAACAGGAGCTCCCCAAGGTGCAGTCCTAGGCCCCCTTTTCTCTCAGTTTATCCTCCAGCCTAAGGTGATCTTGTCCACAACCATCATTTTAATTATCACCCATATTGAAATGAAGCACAAGTACAAAAGTCTTGAGCCTCGATCTCTTTTCAGATATGACGCCTCTCTTCAGAGTATACCTGTATTGGTATACTTCCATTGTGGTCCGAGCCTCCATCATCTCTCACCTGTACTGCTGCACAGCTTGTGGTCCCCAGCATCCACTCAGGGCCTTCCAGTCTGTTCTCCAACTTCAGCCAAAGGGCACTTTCCAAAATATAGAACAGTGAATAGATCTCTCTTTCCACCACCTTCGCCACCCCCCAATGCCAACCTCCAACATAACACACCACTAGTTTAAAACACTTTAATAGCATATAGAGAAAAATTATCAACTTGGTCTGTGGACTTTTGCATGATCTAGACGTTGTTTTCCTCTCAAGCTTTATAGTCTACCATACTGCTCTCCACTTGATGACCCGTTGGGTCCTAAAACATTGTTCTCTGTCTTGACGTAAGGGCTTGGTATATGGTCTTCTTTTGCCTGGAAGATGCTCTTACCCACCAACCCATTGTTTACCTGGTAAAAAACGCTGTGAGCCCTTCAGTTCCTGCCCATTTCGGAGTTGGTTGCATTACACGTGCTCCCAGCCCATGTCCTTACCTGCACAGCATGTGTTAGAGGTTATCATTTCACATGTTTGTCATAATTTTTGACAGGTATCTGTCCTCTCCCACTGTGGGGGTAAGCTCTGCAAAGCAGGAACTGGGGCCTTATTTTCAATCATTTTTGTGTCCCCAGTGTTTAGTGCATAATAGACATTCAATAAATATTTGCCTCAGGGAGTAAATCATTTGTCAGCATGCATACAATTTCAGGTTGCACCTCTTCGTAGTACGGAGGGCTACCAAAGATAAGCGTTCCCCAGATACTACCCCAGAGCTCCCTAGTGTGTCACTGAGTGATGATTAAATGGCAGCTAAATGTAATTCAGGCACTTCTTCTGAAGGCCTCTAGCATCTCCGGCAATGGTGGTAGAGCTCTTCATTTCTCTTTTAAAGTAACAAACAACCAGAGGCCCACGGTTCAGCTCACGTCAGAGCTTATTAGAAATGTGGTGCTAGTTCAGCTTTCGCAGTATCTTTCAAAGACCTCGTTGCACAGAGTCTGTCATTGGCTTCTGGAGCCTAAAACTTCCTTGAGCTCTCTCTGCAGGTCTACTTTTGAAATTCAGAAGGCATTCTCTGTCTTAGTCTGTCTGTCGAGGTCTCCCTGAGGCTGGGCCCTGAGAGATTGCTGCTGCTCCAGTGTCCCTGGCCAAGGTAGAGGCGACTTCTTTGCCCCACTAATTCTCAGCCTAAATACTTTACTACGCCAGTGTCCCAAGTATCATCTAGACACTACAGGGGGCCTGGTATCATCTCTGGCCTCTCTCTGTTTCTACAGACCATTTTATGGTGCTCATAATGTTTGCTGCTGAATTGTGATTTTAATACTTCCCATTTGTATGATTGCTTAACGATGAGAGCAGACGGGTGAAGTGGTTCACTTGACTCCTCCTGGGACCCCTCTGTCTCCCTAAGGATCACTGTCTGTTCCCTGATCCTGAGGATCTCAGCCTTGAAACTGAGGTGGAGCTGGCCTCCAGATGAGCTCCTGCCTGTGGGCAGCCCCTCAGCTTCTTGTCCACTGCCCTGTGCTGAGGCCTCTCTTTCCCAAGCTAGGCCCTCTTGTCCAGGGCCCTGGAAGCCTGATGGCCAGGCCCTTGGTCAGATCACATAGCCTGGAGGAACATGGATCTCTTCAGCTTGCTTGTTTTATCCTTTGCCTATGGAACTTTCTCTTTCACAAATTCGTCTTTTCATCAGTATTTAGTTTAAATAAAATTTAAAGGCTCCCTTGTTCAAACTTTCTGTTTTTATTTAGTCAGACTTTGGCAGAAAACCTTCCAAGCTGAGCCCAGGGGAAAGGTGACCATTGGCACAGGTTTCAGCCTATGCTTTTGGCCTCGGATTATTTCTATTTTTATTTTGTTTCTTGTTTTCGTTAACATCCAGGGCAAAGATTAAGCACTTTCGCTTATCTGGTAATGATGAGAGGCCTTTAGATTGCTGGCCTGTGGTCAGGAGACTGCATGCTTCAGGCTGTTAACCCCCAGCCACCTCCAGAGAGATAAGATCTAGCTGTTAAATTTGGCTTTCCTAAAATGAGTCTCGGTACTTCTGCTTGATCCATGAGAGAGCAAGGAGAAAGATAGATCCCAGCTTTTGCTGGATGCTGGAAAAGGATAGTAGTCTAATTTATGGAGGTTGTTTTATTTAAAAAAACTAACTTTATGTCATAATTCCATAGCTGCCAAAAGACGTAATCCTACCTGAGCTTCGCCTTGGCAGCCTGCTTTTGGCACTCTGTGCAGCCCTGTCGTTGCTCTGCATTATTTAAGCAGTAATCTTTAAGAAGGTGAGAAACTATTATTGCTTTTTAGCACAGTTGACATGCTATTGGCGCAGAGTAGTACCTCGAGCTTCAAACATTTCTAATGGCCGTAAACCAACTTAAACACCTCCACGGAGGGGCCTCACTGCCGTGAGGTCATATCTTACTGCAGGGGGAGAAAGAAGATCGAATGTTGTTTAAAAGTGGGTTTTTTTTTTTTTTCTTTTTAAGTATTCTTATCCCACCGAGTTGTAGCTGTAGACTTTGGCCAGGATCCAGACAATCAAGATTTAGCATTTTGACCAGCTGTGATCTAGTAATGTTCCTCAGAGGAAACATTTTGTAGGAGGGAAAGACACATATTTGAGACTGTGGTCTGTGCTCTCTCCCAGTACCCTGCAGAGTGAGACCTGGCTATAGGCAGATAAAACCAGCACAAGTGAATCTGAAAGAGAGTGGCAAACAAAATCATTTCGAATGACTAAAAATTCACCCTGCCTTCAAGAACTCTCTCAATGTGGTCAGTCTTTACATTTTTCCTTTATTTCCCTTTTTCCTAAGTCTCCACATTTATGTCATTTGGTGGCAAATGTATTCCTGTTTTCATTATTGATGCTTGGACTCCGTGAGCATTCATATAACAGAGTGACAGTTCCTAGGAAGCCAAAAAAGCCACCCAAACTTAATAATAGAGGAAAGAAGAAAAAAGCAAGAAAAGACATCAAGCCACTTAGCCTAAACATTATTCCTCTGAGTCGCCCTCCTCCCTCAAATAGAAGTATGATCAAATGTTCATGTTTTGGTGGCAGGTCCTAGGGACTGGGAGAGAGAACAAAACCAACATTTATTTAGTCAGATTGCATTTGTTCAGCCACAGTGACCTTGGACAAGTGACCTAACCCCTGAGCCTCTGTTTCTTCATCTGTGAAAGGAGGATGATGTTCGTAATACTTGAGGGAGATGTGAGGCTGAAGGGAGGCCCTGCAGAAAGCTAGCAACAGAGTGCTTGCTTCATCATACCTCGTTACGGTTAGCTGCTGCCGCCATGTCATTAGGAACAGTCTGTGGCGTACCTGCTCATCCTAAGAATTTTACTCATGCCGGAACCACCGTTAGGTGGCTCTTCACGTATCACAGAAGTGGAGATCTTGGTTCAGAGCGGTCGGTGCTTCAGCCGCCTCCTGGGCTCCTTGCCGGCAGGGCTCTCTGCCGAGTCCGGAACGTTGTGTAGGGAGACGCGGGAATGGAAACGTATTTTGGACCGGTGCTTTCTTACCTTGGTTCTTCTCCCCCAGTCCTTCTGTTTGAAGGACACTATTGCTTTAGGCAATAAAAGCAACAGAAAGAGGAGGAGGAGGGGAAAGTGGCAGAAGCAAGAATAGCGGTGGTAGGTGGGGTGAACTGCGTTCTGCTGTCTCCCAGGTAGGCGTCATGGCAAAGTATTCTTGTAATGGTCATAAAAGGCTGAACAGGGTCCTCATTTAGGCCAGGACAACAGAAATTCTCCTCTTAGAAAAATTCTTTCTCTCTGAAGCTAGATTCATATAGAAAAATGATATGTCAGGGGTTTGGGGACAACTGGAATGTACCTCCAAGGATTCTGGGAAGTTTTTATAGTCCCTGAGCATTTGGTAGATCATGTAAATAGAGGCAATTGAGCATTTCTACTTTATTCAAAGCCTTCCTCACCCCATGTCTTCAAGAAAAAAGAAAAAAAAAAAAAACTGGGGTGATGTTTCGCTTTTGATTGATTACTTTTCCTCCAAAACTTTTCTACACTCACCTCAGTTCTTTTTCTCCCTGTTGCAGCTGGCTCCCGTCTGTGCAGAAGGGGAGACGGGGCAAGTGGGAAGAGTTCTGTTTGTCCCCATTCTATACAGCATACTGTACGGGAGGAAACGCAGGAGGAAGGAGACCTCAATTCTGGTCTTTACTTCTGGTTCCCTGTGTTCCCAGACTTTAATGCCTTTGAGCCTCAGTTGCCCCTTCTGTAAAATGAGGGCAATTCTTTTGGAAGCTGGCAACGATGACAGCAACCACAGCTAACATCTCCCACTGCCAGTAGCTTCTAAGCCAGGAGTTCTGCTAAGGATTGCAAGTGCGTTATTTTACGTAATCCTTACTCTAGTCCAGTGATCTGTTTTGTGAAGGAGAAAACTAAAGCACAGAGGAGAGGAGGGGCTGCCTCCAGTCCTATAGTCTGTAACAAGCAAGTAGTGGTCTGACCTTCAGTTACAACTCCAGATTGACAGGCATGGGTTGCAGAGCTTGGAGTAGGATCCAGGTTTTGAGCCTCCTTTGTCATCACCACGGCTATCTCCAGATACAGCTGAAGACATAACGGCAGGTAACTGACTGCAGTAATTAAGGACTCACAGAATGAGAAAGAAATTAATCACCTTAATTTAGAGAGATGAGAGAAGACTTGACCCAAAGAAGCCAAATTTAAGCCAGACTGCCCTCCTTGATCTCTAAACTCCGAACTACCTGGCTTCTCCCCCATCAGGCTATTGTTTGTGACTCTAGGGTATCCCTTTGTACTTGTAGCAAAAGGTTGATTATGAAGTAATCAAACAGTCCCGATGTGGTTCAGTTGCTCAACAACCTGTCCCGTGTTTCCCTAAACCGTGGCCTGGTAAATTGGCAATTACAGTATCTTTGGGTTGTTGTTTTTTAATAAATTTCTTTTAATTGCAGCATTAAATCCCAGATGTCATGTTGCCATGTTTCCAGTTGGACCTAAGCCAAGCTGGAAAAGACATATACCCAAGGCAAACAGCTAATGAGAATGTGTGTGTTGAGCCTAGGGGCTTGGTCCAGTTACCAAAGCTCAGATCTTGGGCCCCCTGATATAGCACTGGAAGATGCTTAGGGACCTCTGGCTGGAGTGGAGGATGAAGCAAAGTGACCATGTTTCCTGCAGCTTCCACCCCTCCCCAAAACATCCAGGTTTACTCTGGTTGTTTCTAAGAGTAAAAATTCCCCATAAGTGACTCATCACCACAACTTAAATCATGTACTAATTTCATTTGATAAGTAAATTGTCAACAGCCTTTAAAAATTGGTCATATAATTAGTAAATCTATGCATTTTGACCTCTTCTTCCATCTAGATGAAATAATCATGAAGCCAGACTGTAATCAGACAGAAAGAATCTTGAAACCTTCCAGGCATTCTTTTTTGATCTATCATTTGCCTCTTTTTTTTTTTTTTAAGATTTTATTCATTTATTTGACAGAGAGAAACACAAGCAGGGGAAATGAGAGGGGGAGAAGCAGGCTTTCCACCAGCCGAGCAGGGAGCCTGATGCAGGGCTCGATCCCAGGACTCCAGGATCATGACCTGAGCTGAATGCAGACACTGATGCTTAATGACTGAGCCACCCAGGCGCCCCTATCATTTGCCTCTTTAATTGCTACCTTTCTGTATTTTAGGCAATAGTAGAGGTAAAAATGCCTCTTTTCTTATTGTAAGAACTTAGCTTGTACTAAAATGTGTAATGAAGGTTCCTTCTGGAAGCTTCCTATTAAATTTTAAAATCCAAATTATTTTATTAAAAATCTATGCATTGTGTTTTTATGTAGAGATGCTTACAGCGGTTTGTTTTTTAATAGTAAAATTTTAGAAATACAAAAATAAGGGAATGATATTCCATTCAGTGGAGCAGCCATTTAGAATTGTTTACCAAAAGGTTTTAATAAAATCCAATGGCAGGATACAGAATTCTTTACACACACACACACCACAAACATAACTTTAGGGTTTTTTTCTCTTTTTTAATTAAACACACATACGTAAAATCAAAGTCTAAAAACAAAATACTCAAAATTAGTTGTGGTTATTTGATAGGTAATGGGCTTGTGAGTGATTTGTATTTTTTATATAGTTTATATTTTTTTAGTTTTCTGGGGAGTATTAATATTATAATAATTAAAAATGCATGTGTGTTTGTATATATTTTAATGTAATCATTCAGCACTTAAGCTGTTTAGAACTCAGCTATCTGAAAAATCTGGACCACTGCTAAGATCCTGGAAGTAATAAAAAAAAAATTAACTCTGAGCAGCCAAAACTAATGTCACAAAACTCATAAAGTCAAGCATGTTATGCCCTGGATCTAGCTGGCCCCTCACCCAAGCCTCTGTACTCTTACACAGTTCTCAGGACATCCACCGCAGGTGGGCACAGCGTGTCAGAAGCAGACATTAACAAAAAACAAGGGCCTGCGGACAGGGGCACTGGCGCAGGCGCATTGCCAGCCATGCAGTGAGAGAGGACCCAGGGAAGTGTGGGTGGGGGTGGGAGAGCCTGAGACCCAGGCCAGAGTGTCCCATCATCTCTTTGCTGTGTTAGTTCAGTAATACATGTTCATATCAATAGCCCAGCATTATCAAGAAGATCCCCTTTTCTTCAACTTACCCTCTTTGCAATTATAAGAAAGACATTAATTTAAAAAGTTTTGAAAGCTCTTGTTACATGTGGCTGCAGATGGGGGAAAGACAACATGTGGTGATTGAAGGGCAAACCCTAGTAGACACAGAGACCTTCTTGGCTATCCATAATAACTAATTTCTTTACAGTTCTTCAGAGGGGACATTTTACTGTTACTTGGGCTTTCCAGACTGTATCTGATATTGTCATTACCTGGGTTCTCATAAAAATCTAAAGGGACTTTGATGTCAGGGTGTCAGAAAATGCCAAAGTCTCTAATTTGCAAAGCCTTAGAATCCATCCCTTAAAATGGGAGTAGCACCCCAGAATTTAGAAACAGGCTGGGTGGGTTAAATGAGAAAGCCTGTGTAATGGCATTTAGCTTGAGGTTGGGCATTTCATTGGCAGTTAGCAAATGTTAGTTGAATTTGAATGTGATTTTCCCACTCGGGACGCCACAGACAGTGTGGGCTCTGGAGGCAGACCAAATCTAGGCAGCCGTGACCAAACCACATAACCCATCCACCTGCCTACCTTTTCCACAAGGTAGATGTGAGCGTTTAGCTTTATTGATGGGCAAGAAAACCATAGCTCCCTTCCCATTAGAGTTGAGAGAGGGATGTCACACTTCATTACTTTTCTATTTTACAAAGTTGTGGAGAGCTTTCAGGGAATCTCAGAATCTAAGGGGGCTGCAAAAGCCCCTTTGCTCTTGTGTCAAAAGCACAGCTTGTTGTGCCCCGTTCCTCCCACCCTGCCTTGTATCAGCCCCCCTGCAACCCAGCAGAGAGGCAGAACAGGGGCTTGCAGGGTGGGGCCGCGTGGCAGTGGCAGTGGGGGTATCCTGTCATTCACCCCTCATTGCCATGCATGCTCAAGCACCTGACCTCTGGCCGTGTCCCAGGCTGGTTCACTTGATGAATTCCGCCCCCTCCCTCCCCTGGGCTAGGGTGGCAACTGAAAGCTTGGCCTGTCTGCCCAGAATAGGAGGTCTGTGGGTGATGCTGATGCTCTGTTCCAGTTTGATTACTTACGGCCCCTGCAAAACCACTTAGAGAGGGTGACTGTCAGCAAATGGTAGAGTAAAAACAACAAGGTAGGCAAAAACACGTGGCTTACCCAATTATTGAGTTTTGGCAACATATTAACCGAAAACCTAAATTAAGGCCAGTCGATTTTTCTGTTTTGTTTTGTTTCTCTTGGGAACTAAAAACTGTAATTTGCTGGTCTACTTACCTTGTTGTATATGTGCACCAGTGACCACCTCTAATTATGAAATCTCTCCTGGTACCAACACTTAGAGCCAAGCTCTGGAGTCTCGTGAGCCTTATGGAGCAGCAGCCTGGTGGTTGCCTTCTCGCGAGAAGAACCCTTTCTTAGGTGTCTGAGACCACAGGCATAATCAGACATCAGAAAAAAGATCTGAGAGAAGCAGAAGCAGGCAGCTAACACGGGGGCTGTGGCGGAGGGCAGAGGTGGAAGGAACCCTAGCTCCTTCCGTCTTTATCAGGGCACTTATCACAACTGTAATTTGACAGTGTATTGTTTCAGTGATTACAGCTGTCTCTCTGGCAAGACTGGAAGCTCCTCAGAGGCAGGGCCCGCTCTGTCCTGCGGCCGTTTCCCCTCCACGAGGCCTGGCGGGAGCAACAGCTGTTTGTTAGGAGGGTGTGGTTGCAAGTCTAGCCTCTCTGCCTGACCGATAGCTGCCGTGCTGCTAGCCACTTCTCTTTGTGCGTCCTCCTCTGAAGAGCACAAGTCACATGGATCTTAGGTTTGCACCTCCTTCTGTCTCTGGACCCAGTCTGTTTGTATCGGTGTACGGAGCTGACTAGCTTCATCCAAGTGTGATTTCTAGAACAGTGACCGATACTCCTGGGTGGCTTAACTAGCACAGCCTCTAACATGACTATCATTTCCAGGGTGTGGATTCTCGATTCCATTAACTCGTGAGTATTTATTGTTTCAGACTTCAGGATAATAGTGGACACCCTGCTTTCTTGACAGGGTTTTTGTGAAAACCAAGTGAAATGATATATATGAAATCACTTTAGAAACTAAAGTGCTTTATATAGCTGAACAGTGATTGTTACTGCTGGCCTTAAAGTATCTTCCTGAGAAAGAACTCCATTCGGGAGAACACACCAGAGCAACCAAGTATTGTAAACCATGTGTGTGACCAGCCTTATGAAGGAGAAGCAGTTTTCCAAGTTAATGTTTTGTTACAAAAAAAAAAAAAAAACCAGCTGGATATAGATTTTCAACTGATAATATTCTCAAGTAGAGGGATACAGATACACACCCCCGCTCTGCCAGTTCTGTAATGCATTTGAGTGTCAGAGAAGCTGTTGATCATTGAGTCGTGAGTCATGGCTTTTAGTTTGGTTTGCCACCCAGCCTCCCTGAGGTTATCAGGGACAAATCATTTAACTTCTCCGCCAAATAAGGATGCCTGCTTTGTGAAGATAAAATAAGAGTTGGATATTTTTTAACATTTATTTATTTATTCCAGAGAGAGAAAGAGAGAGAGAGCATGAGCGGGGGGAGGGACAGAGGGAGAGAGAATCCTGAAGCAAGACTCCCCCACTGAGTGCAGAGCCTTATGTGGGCTCGATCCCAGGACCCCAAAACCATGACCTGAGCTGAAACTAAGAGTCAGCCTCCCAACTGACTGAGCGACCCCAGTGCCCTAAGAGTTCAATATGTAAAACAAGAATAAGAATATTGGTAATGTTTCAGGCCCTTGGGATTGATGACATCCCTCAAATACTTTTCTTTCAGATCCCATCCCTCCAGTTACTTCAACTCTTCCCTACACGACATGGTTTCTATCCCTCATCCCACCCTGAGCATCCTCTGGATATATTTTAGGGTGTCTTGTATCCTTCTTGAAGGAACCTCTCAAACCTAAATTCAGAATGCTTCATGGTTTTTTTTGCATTCGGACACTACAATTAATATGAAGATTAATTATTATCAATTTTTATTCTCTCAAACCAAAATAAGTTGTTTCCTATCTCTGGATCCAGAAGGCTTAGGCTGAGTTGAAAAGTTGAAAGTAACTTCTTGTTTTTGTTTGTCTTCTAGCGACAGACATCACACCTCCAGTGCAATCCCTGTTCCAAAGAGACAAAGCTCCATATTTGGAGGCACAGACGTAGCCTTCTCTGGGGGGATCCCATCCCCAGACAAAGGACACCGAAAACGGGCCAGCTCAGAGAACGAGAGACTCCAGTACAAAACCCCTCCTCCGAGTTACAACTCAGCGCTCGCCCAGCCTGTTCCCACCATCCCTTCCACAGGAGAATCTGAGAGAAAGACAACATCTCTGTCTTCCTCCTTGGATACCTCCTTGGACTTCTCCAAAGAAAACAAGAAAAAAGGCGTTGATTTGGGTGACAGATTCAACGGAGGTCATGTGAGCGTGAACACTAGCCAAGAACAAGAAGAAGTCCTCTCTGGGCATTCATCCACGGTCAACGGCACTCTGCTGCCCAGCGAACAGGCTGGCTCCCCCGGCGTCCGCCTCCCGGGGGAGTTCCACCCTGTCTCCGAGGCCGAGCTCTGCTGCGCTGTGGAGCAAGCGGAGGAGATCATCGGGATGGAAGCCACGGGGTTCACCTCAGGTGATCAGCTAGAAGCCTTTAACTGCATCCCGGTGGATAGCGCCGTGGCGGTGGAGTGTGACGAACAAGTTCTGGGAGAGTTTGAAGAGTTCTCCCGAAGGATCTATGCACTGAATGAGAATGTGTCCAGCTTCCGCCGGCCACGCAGGAGTTCTGATAAGTGAAGTGAGCAGACAGCCGGTAGGACCAGGACAGAGGCGCTGCCTACAAGGAGGATAAAGCTGCACTGGTTACCCCCCATAATAATTATGACACAAAATGAATATTAGTGGAGGATATTCCTCAGAAAAACAGACTTTGTCAACCAAGGAGGGACTCAGGATCATTGTGTATCAGTGGGCCAGACAGAGTTAGATTCTGCGTGCAAGATTTGCTTTTCAGACCTGACGATTATTTTAAGGCAAAAGTCACTCTCTAGCTCGAGTCACCTTATAGGTATTTGTCTGCTTTTTAATTTACACTTCTGTGTTGTCCTCAGAGGGGAGAAGATAATATATAAATAATATAATAAACTCACTTCTAGTTTCTCATAAGCATTTGCCCTCACCATAGTTTATAAAGCTTGGGAAAACCAAATAATCCAAAAAAGGTTTTCATTGTTTACTGAAAGATCTTTGACCATCCATGAGTCTGATGAATAAGAAGCACAATGGTCTCCTTAGACCCAGGCCTCCCTGCCCCTGCCCCTCAGACACCACATCTGCTGCCCCACCTTCCCGGTGGATGGTTTGTGCACCCTGAAAACTGAGGACATCAGATTCACTGGTTCTCACAGTAGCCAAGACCTCCCACCTCCTCAGCTCAGCCATACCTTGGTGTACCCCTCAAACTACAGGAAACACCTCACCTCTGGTAGATCCCAGGGGATGCTCAAGGACCCCCAAGGTTACAACAGTCAGATGGCATCCCGTCCCCTTTGGAGGCCAGAGTTTTTCTGTGGGCAGATGCTGCAGTCAAAAACCAGGCATGCTCTCTGGCAACTCACCAGACAGAAATCCCTATATGTAAATTCCATGCTAATTGATTAAATTTCAATTGGAAAGGGAGGCTCTGGATGTGATATAAAATCTGGAGAGAGGCTCTCCAATGTGCAGACAGCAAGGCAGTCGGGATAGTTGGATGAAGAGGCTTGGAGGAGGCTTCAATACCATTGGTACATGTGCAGTTGGTACATGGTCCATAATTCATAGTAAATTATGTTCTTGAAGTTCGATTTTGTCCTGGAGCTCAGATCTCATTTGCTATTGCTCTGTACTTTATATACCCAAGGACATTGCCTCAGGGTTGCAAGCTCTTTAAGGAAAATTTATGCATATATTCATGTATTGTATAGAAGAATAAAAGCTGAATTTGCTTCACTTGACCCGATTTGTTTTTTCCAGTTTTGAAATTCATCTTGAACCTGCATCTCCATGTTACATCATGACAGGGCGAGCGTGAACCGAAACCATGGCTGTGTCCGCGCTCATGTCATTGACATGGTTTGCGTGGCTGCACGAACACCCTCACACACATCCTGTCCCGTAGCTGCATTTGTCCTACGCGACAGCTGAACTCCTAGGTCTCGCGATCCTTTTCATGTGTTGTCCAAGCACCCCTGGGCTCAAGTTCTCATTGACAACTACATTGTCAAGCAGAATAGCTCATGTTGTTAATTTCCACATAAAGAGAACTCACAGAATCCATGCTTGAGAGACAGACCCGACTAAGAGCTTTAACTTGATCGGAAGAAATCCATCTTATTCCACAGAAAGAGGTAGAATTCCTCCAAACCTAACGCAGAAGCCATCTGTCGAGTCATAGCTTCTCCTCAGTGTGCTGTCACTCACGTTAGAGTCCACGAGGGGGGGAGATAGCCGTGGGCTTGGCTGTCCATCAGACTGGGCTGTGTGGGGCCCTCCAGTGAACTAACACCTGCCCCACCATCCTCCCAAAAGGAAAAGGTTTTGGAAGGACTGTGTCAGTGTTGCACAGTGAGAAGCACATCCCATGTGGCTTAAGGTCCACAGATGGCCGTGGACTTCAAACTTCACGCCAAACTGACAGACATGGTGCACTGAGGTGTGGGCCCTCCAGCCTGGCTCTTGGTGCCCCCAAGCAGGGGACCGCACGCAGAGTGCCCCTGGTTACAGTGTTCATCTCAGGTTCCACATGGCAAGACAGAGCCTGGGGCTCTGGAGCTTTGTCAGAGTCTCCTTTCTGTGGACTCCCTGATTCTGGGACCCAGAGCTTTGCACCCCCACAGCATAGAGTCCTGCTGCTGAGTGTCCTTATGTAGCTCAGAACTGGCCACCTGCACCTCGGCTCTGTCCACATCATGCTCAGTGACGTTATGCCTTGTGCCACCACCACTTAGGTTTGCATTCTCTGATAGGGCTTTTGGGTGCTCACTGAGTTTGTTCGGTGCCTCCCGTTTCTGCCTTGCCTTGCGTGGAAGTCTTGCATGTCTCCAGGAGGAACTCAGCTCCGCATTTTCCAAAGCTGCACAGTTCGTTTTGCCTCTGTTCCAGGTGACCAAAGCCAAAATATGGGATGAGTTGCTATCTTCTACTAATCTTCTTATTTAGTCTTGTAAATCACTAAAAAAAAGATAATAAAATCTGCTCTGAGGATATAAGCCGAAATGAAATTCACTACTATCCATGTCGGAACTGCGAAGAGCCTTTTCCGTTTTCATGTAGCTGAGACACATTTAACAGCAAATGTTATCAAGTGAATATTTGATTGTGTTCTCTCTCTTCACTTCCCCTTGCCCGCTTTAGAAATTCCGGAGATTTTTTTCCCCCTCAGAATATTAGTTTTGGAAGATTGTATCCAGCTATATTTTTTTTAACAGTTCTAATGGTGCCCATTTATCCTGACCTAACCGGTTATTTAAATAATTTTTTAAGCCACCACCAATAATAAATGGCATGTGAAACTGATCTGTTGGTAATTGGAAAAAAACTCAGCATCTGTATTTATAAAATAAAATTGATTAGTATTTATTTTGAGAGTAAAAGTGTATGTTATTTCCCTGCCATGTTTGAGTCCCGTCTTTTTCACTGTTTTGAATTTCATGTTGAAGCTAAGTTAACTATGAAAACCTTGTTCGTAAACCATCAGCCAGGCATTTCATATTTACCGAGCTAGCTCGCTCTGTCTGCAAGGCACTAGGCTAAAGTAAGGTCAGTACAGAGGTTCATAAGCCTTGGCCTCTGCCATGTGCGCTAGGGAACCCCTAGAGCACGTGGCACCCTAGGGTCAGGAGTGGGCATATTGATGTGTTAGAATTCAGCGTGGTAAGTTTTGTGATGGAGAGATGTATGGCTAGGCTGTGGGATGCAGAGTAAGCTAGCTGAGTCAGGGATCAGGAAAAGTTTATGGAGGTCATGCAGATGAAAGCTAGATAGGATGAAAGATGTCTAAGACATTGCAGGAGGAGGGCATGGCATGGGCAAAGGCCCAGAGGCAAGGCAGGGCCTCGAGTGTTTGCAAAACAGCAAGTTCCAGACTTCATCAAAATAAAAAGCTTCTGTACAGCAAAGGAAACAGTCAACAAAACAAAGAGGCAACCCACAGAATGGGAGAAGATATTTGCAAATGACACTACAGACAAAGGGCTAGTATCCAAGATCTATAAAGAACTACTCGAACTCAACACCCAAAAAGAAGATGAACACATCAAAAAATGGGCATGAGACATGAAGAGGCACTTCTCCGTAGAAGATATACAAACGGCCAACAGACACATGAAAACATGTTCAGCGTCACTAGCTATCAGGGAAATTCAAATCAAAACCACTCTAAGATACCACCTTACACCAGTCAGAATGGCCAAAATTAACAAGACAGAAAACAACAAGTGTTGGAGAGGCTGCGGAGAAAGGGGAACCGTCTTACACTGTTGGTGGGAATGTAAACTGGTGCAGCCGCTTTGGAAAACAGTGTGGAGATTCCTTAAAAAATTAAAGATAGAGCTACCCTATGACCCTGCAATTGCACTACTGGGCATTTACCCCAAAGATACGGATGTAGTGAAAAGAAGGGCCATATGCACCCCAATGTTCATCGCAGCA
>PITA01026136.1:0-23145 GCA_004023965.1 Spilogale gracilis
AGCTGGGCGCCCTGAGCTGTATGCATTCTTTATAAAATTCGGATATTAACGCTTATCAGATATATGACTTGCAATTATTTTCTCCCATCCGAGAAGTTGCCTTTTCATTTTATTGATGGTCTCCTTTGTTGTGAAGAAGCTTTTTAGTTTCATTTAGTCCCACTTATTTATTTTTGCTGTTGTGGCTTTTGCTTTTGGTGTTAGATTAAAAAAAGTAATAATCACCAAGACTGACCTGAGGAGTTCTGTGGTTGCAGGTCTTACATGAAAATGTCTCATCTGTTTTGAGTTGATTTTGGGTATGGTGTAAGATCGAGGTCCAATTTCATTCCTGTGCATGTGGCTGTCCAGTTTTCCCACCACCGTTTATTGAAGAGACTCTTTTCCCCCATTGTATTCTTGTCTTCTTTATCATAAATCACCCCTCTCCCTTGAGATAGATTGATGTTTGCTTTAGAAATCCTAAGTGAAAAGACTGAGGTGTTACCCTGTTGAGGTAAGAATGATTGACACAGGAAAGCCAGGCTCCTTACATTACACAGTAATGGAGATACATACACGCTTTGCAAATGTTTAGTATTGGCCAGAGGTAACTGTTGATGAACAGCCCACTTCTCATTCCTGTAATTGCTGGTAGCTTTAGTTAGAGGCTGAGAGTAGGAAGCTAGCGGCTGGCTTTGCCCATCCACCTGTGCTCTGTGTTCCCAGGAGGCTTGCAGTCTAACCTGGGTTTGTCCTTGTACTGGAGGGGGTCGTATTGTCCCATTAGGACTCACTGATCATCACTAGCATGTACTCGCTTGGCCCCTGGCCTGCATATATTTGAAAAGCCCACTTCGGACCCACTCCTCTCCTGGGAAAGGTGACAGGAGGTCTGTGCCTGTAATATTCCATAAAGGCAAAGAGCAGGAGGATGGCGGCTGGGCAGGGCGCCAGCTGTCTCTCTTCGAATGCCAAAGCCTGGGCTCTGATAATTAATGAGGTCGAGAGAGCATTTCCTTGGCGAACTTTACTGCTTCATCCAGTTGACTGGGGCACTCTGGGGAAATAAGACTCGATCCTTGCTCCTACTTCCCAAGATTGAAATCTGGCATTTATATGATTGTTAATATTGAAACGGGCCCCCGTACAACCCTGTGTTCTCATCTGGGAAGAAGCCGTTATACTTTGTAATTCTTTGTCGAAAGTACACAGTCTTAAAGAAAAAAAGTGCATATATTTCAGATTGAAACCTGTGTGTTTTTTGCTTTGTTGTTGTACGTGAACTTGATTAAAGTCGTTTCTGTTTTTAGGAAGAATAATCAAAAGCATCTTCGATTATTCTGGATTTGGGGAAGGCTTGCATTTGCTAGGCTTTAACTTTTTTAAGAGAGAAAGATTTCTTCCATCTTGTCTGGTGGGTGAGGGGTGTGGGTATTTGTCTTCAATGTTATGCATTATTTCTATCAAAGCAGTCAACGATATTCTACAAGACAAGGCAGCTGCTGGTAGTGGGTAACATGTTTCAGATTCCACAGTAATAATTGTTAGTCAGGTTTACAGTGTTCGGGAGGTAGGTGTTCTCAGTTTTTGGATGGAGAGTTAAAGCACAGGACCTGCCTGAGGCAAGGCTCATGGTTGGTGACAAAAGTCACATTCATATTCTCTTTCATGTAATAAACTAATTAAAGAAGATAGCGTTCTCGTGTTCTAAGAAGATAGCTTAACAAGTGGTTCTCAGAGTGCAGTCCCTGGGCCATCGACATCGTTTGAGAGCTTGTTAGAAATCTAAATTTTCGGCCTCACCCTGGCTCTGCAGAACTAAACTCGGGAGGCGTGAGTCCAGCAGTTCGTGTTTTTAAAACCCCTCGTGAGCTTGTAACGCAGTCCCAAGGTTGCAAAGCATGGCTCTAGTGCCTGTGGATGTCGTTCTCAAAGCTCAGAATCACCAGGGTGATGCACCCTGCGGGGGTCTGAGGGGAGACAGTGGGGGGGCAGGGGGCAGCCTCCTTGTTACAGATGGCCCCCACAGACCTCCTAAACCTGACGCTTCAAGGTGCAGAGAGAGGACAGGTCAGGAAGCAGAAGAGGAGGAGCTCTGTGTGCCTCTCTCCAGCAGGTGCTTTTCCCGGAGGCCCCGCTCCTCTGTGTGTGTGTGTGTGTGTGTGTGTGTGTGTGTGTGTGTGCGTGCCCTTACTGTGTTGCTCTGGCCCCGTGGCTGCTTCGTTGTGTCCTGGTTGGAATGTCACCCTCAGGAGCTTTGGTTCTTTGACAGATGATCACCTGGTCTTGTTGCTACGTCCTTTCATTTTGGGGGGCGGTGCCCCGGCTCACCGGGCATGCAGTTTGTGCTTGAGATGAGGGGCCTTCCTGCTAAGCTCAGTGCCTCCCCCTGGAGCAGGAGTTCTACTTCAGACATGCGGGAGAGGGCAGTAGGGACCCTGGCAGGCTGGTAAAGCCTTAGATTCCCTGCTCCTGATGTGAGGGGCTTGGTGAACAGCTGTTGAATGAAAGTCCCTACTGTCCACACCAAGGTTGTATCCTGTCCTATAGAGCTCATGCATGCCCTTTGTCCACTTCTGTTTAAGACAATGGTTCTCAAAATGTGGTGCCCACACCACACCACCCCTGCTGCCTGGCCTCACCACCAACCCTGCCTGCAGCAGCAGTGCACATCCCCTGGGAACTTGTTAGAAATGGACGTTCTCAGGCATCACCCCAGACCTGGTGACTCTGAAACTAAGTTGGGAACCAGCCATCTGTGCTTTAATAGATTTATGCTTTGGGCTCAGAGTTATGCTCAGATTTGAGTACCACTGGTTTTAGGTGCTTGGGGGTTTTTTTGTTTTGTTTTGTTTTTAAGATTTATTTGGTGGGGGATGGTGCAGAGGGAGAGGGAGAATCTTGAAGATGTCTCACCACTGAACACAGAGCCCAATGTGGGGCTTGATCTCAGGACCCCAAAATCAGGACCCAAGTCCCAGTCAAGAGTCAGCCACCTAATTGATGGAGCCAGCCAGGCACTCCTGTTTCATTTTTTGTTGTTGTTGTTTTGTTTAAATGATACCTTCTGCTGTAATTTTCTGGGAAAGTAAAGATCTTTGGCATTTAGACTTTGGGGCTAAGAGCACACTGCTGCTCTCCGGAGCCCCCGACTGGGCACTGCACACCCTTCCGCAAGGCTCCCCGGAGGGGCCTCCTGCCACCTCGCCCCGGCCCACCCCTACATGTGGTCACCTGCTCCACAGAGAGCTGAAAGAGGACAGAAGCACTGGAGACTATGGAACTTTCATCCTGGGGCTTGTGGTTTAAAGAGGCAGAGCTGAGCTAAGCGGAAAGCCCATCAGAGAGAAAGCACTTTCTGATCTGGTCTCACACACTCCTTCACCTTTTGTTTTCTTGGCTTTAAGTTGGAAATGCTCTTCCTCCTTTATATAAAATGTAGATACAAAGTAGGGAAGTATACTTTGGATGACTGAATGCCCCTATGCTCTTATTCCCGGCACAGTTTCTGAAGTGTAACTTTTTGTGTGTGTGTGGCCTTTGCCAAGCCAAGGAGGGTAAAAAGTTGTGTTTATTAATAGTCTAATTTACATGGTCAGTTAAATATTTCATTTCTGATTAATCCTAAAAGAGCAAAGCTTTTCTTTTTCTTTGAGCCCTCTATATAAAATTTTAAAAATTAAATATATTTTAATTTTTCCCCCTGGGACAGTATCATAGTTTAAGAATATATCTGAGCATTGATTTTTTTTTTTAAGATTTTATTTATTTATTTGACAGAGAGAAACACAGCCAGAGAGGGAGCACAAGCAGGGGGAGTGAGAGAGGGAGAAGCAGGCCTCCTGCCGAGCAGGGAGCCCGATGTGGGACTCGATCCCGGGTCTCCAGGATCAAGACCTGAGCTGAAGGCAGTCACTTAACCAACTGAGCCACGCAGGTGCCCTGAGCATTGATTTTTAAAAAAATGCGTAGATACATAAACAGCTGGCTTTATACCTTGTTATAAGATCATTGCAAGTTTTTAAGGAAAAATCAAGTATGACAACTGAAGAGAAAATACCCATGACCAAGTTGGCTATTCTTGACCCTATCAAGAAATTATACATGGATGTCTACAAGAGAAGTTGTTCCAGACCTTAGGAGTTTTCTGCCAAAAAAGAACCCAAACTGATGTTACTCTAGATAACTGTTTTCTCCCACCTCTGTGTAATGTTTAGCTTCTCTTTGTGATGTAGGCTCGAGCTCTGCCGACAATTCCATCTTTGAGATGACCATGCCAGGGGCGGCCACCACGCAGAGCGCAAATACCCTGTTGGGGGGTTTACCTTCGTATCTTGGTTTAATAGAATGTCTGCAGCTGGAAACAGGAGGAGTGGACTATACTCAGGCGCGCGCACACACACACACGTGTATCTATGTAAAATGTCAGCTAAAGCAGGATATTCACCACGCAAGCCTAGACAAACAGGATTTGGTGAGGCATGATTGGCGCACAGGCATGCTGAAATGGAGAGACCAAAGGCCTAGACTTGGGGATGTGTTCCCGGTGTGGACCGTGGACTGTACCAGGCACCCCCACTCCCCCTCCACCCCGACCCCCAGCCTGACTGCTTTCTCCGGTCCGCTCCAGTGCTCACCCTGTGCACCTAATTATTAGCGTGAGAACATGGGGAAGGGGTGTTCACGGGGAAGGATGGTATTCACTTGGGTATCTTTGGCTGTGAGGACCAAACCAGCTTCAGGAGGGCTTTCTGAGGAAACTGAAGTACCCCCAAAGAACCCAGGATCTTCCGAGAAGACCTGGGATCAAAAGCAGAAAGCAGGAGGAGGTAGCAGGATGCTGTGTGTCCTGCCTGCTCTCAGCTTCACCCCCCCCTTTCCGCAGACCAGCTGTGTCAGTTCACGGGGCCACCTGCTTCTGACACCTGGCCAGCGGCTCTTAAGCCGCTGCTTTGAAGCCCTATGGGAGAAGCATCTTGCTTCGCATGGGCCTGGCGTTTTTATGGGCCCCGTGAGGCTGTTTGGGTGAGATGCGTGTCTACTGGGAGGCAGTATGGGAGAGTCGCCTCTGACCCTCAAGCTGGCTCAGAACATTCCAAAGAAGGGAGTAGTTGATGTGGAGAGGACAAAGCATTCCCCCCACGCATACCACGAACATGTTGCTGTGGGCTTATCCATTAACTTGGCGCACTAGGGGAGGAATCGTCTTTGGCTCCAAGAAAATCTGGTTGTTGGGCCTGAAAAACCTTGGGCCAGACTGGGGAGTCGGGGTCATGGGTGCCAGTGAATTTTCCAAGGTGACTGCAGCGCTCGGGCCCTGCTGCTCAGCGGCCCTGGGGACGAGCAAGGCTGACGTTTCGGTGAACGCCTGCGTGGTGGAAAACCCCCGGATCTCTGCTCCGGGAGAGCATCCTTTACTACGGATAACTTTCTGATCTCCTGATGGAAATCGGTGAATCTGAACTAATACTCTCAGAACATATGTATAGGTTATTAGATACAAATCCTTTCAGCCTCATGAGTTCATTTGCTCACTCAGTTGGGAATTCCGATTGGGAATGAATCTCGGTCCACAGACTCAGGCGTGAAGGAATGCTGTGCTTCTCTGAATCGGCGGCCCTGGTGGTAGCAGAAAGGGAAAGCTGGTGGCTTTTCCCTGTGTCCCCCTCCCAAGATGGCACTCGAGTTGTTCCAGGCTCCTGTTTGTCATGAGGTCAGAAGGGGCCCCGGGTCAGCTCTTCACGCTGATCCCTGCTGCTGCTGGGTCCAAAATGAGGCTGCGTCGGGGCGGGGGGAGACCCTTTGTGGGGGGAGAGGTGCAAGCTGCACATCCTGCCATTGTCTCGGGGCCCCTGCGTGTGCAAGCAGGTGCGACCCTCTGCTGCTCCAGCTTTCGCCCTCAGCGCTCCTGCAGGAATCTCTCGGTCTGAGGGTAACTGCTCACCTCGCAAGCCATGTTCTCCTTAAGAAAGCTGGTGCCACCGCCTCCGTGGTGCAGGGAAGCCAGAGCCGTCCAGCCGCTGGCATGAGGGAAGCTGAGAGAGGCAGACATACTGAGAAGCCCCCAGCCCCAGAGTCGGGACTGTCTGTGCCTAGCCAACAAGCGGCCGGCGAGCCAGCCCTGCCTCTTCTGCCGTCACGAGCCCCAGGGTCAGATCACCCCTTGGAGGCGTCTCGTGCTCTTCCTCATGGCTCCAGATTTAGAGGGGGCTGTTCTTGTTCCAGACCAGGTGCATGAAGGCATTTGTTGTTGGGCTGTTTCCAACGCCAGTTGGGAAGCCTGTTGATTCCAGAAGAGCAGTCTTCCAGTTCCTAGGCATTTTCCATGCATCTCCAGTGAATTCATACAAGTATCAGGAGAGCTTTTCCTCATTCCCTTCTCTGGCGATGGGTGATTTAGTTCTGTTACTCTTCCACGGGGGGCTCAGCTATCTGGCTCTCACACAAGGCGCACTTCTGCCCTCGGACTTTGCACGCCCCAGGCTGACCCTGACTGGACACTTTTACTGGCCCGCCACCATCCGTTGCTCTTACGTCATCCGCTGCCTGGCCCACAGCACAGTTATGGCATCAAGAATTAAAAACGTTTGGTGTGTGTGTGTGTGTGTGTGTGTGTGTGTGTGTGTGTGTAATATATTTAGGAGTAAATCAAGGAGAACCATAGAGCAGATGGCAGAGCTTGCTCTCGGCATTAAGAAAACTGTGGCACCTCAGGCAACCAGCGGATGACCGAGGCCCCGTGAATGCCTCCTCATCTAGGATTTCAGCACCGGCTCTACATAAAGTATTTATGCGGCGGTGCCTCTTAACTGCCCTCCCCCCAAGAGCACAGGCTCATGTGTCTGCTGTTACCATAGACGTCACCAACGTATAACCAGCTGAAGAGCCTTGAAGGGTATTTGGAATGTTGGAAAGTGAACGGCCATGGGGTTATGTTTGTAGGGGCTGATAAAGTGGCCTGGGTTCCTAAACAGAAATACTTTGTGACCAGAATGGCTCTTCGGCGGTTAAGACACATGACACAGGAAGGAGAAGAGAGTTTACTAAGGCAAAGGATGGAAGGGATGGTGCAGAAGCTGGTAAGTGGGGGTTCTGTGGCAGAGAGATGGGAGAAAGAGATGTTACTGAAAACACAGCTGGCCATGATCCCGGTACCGAGTCCCTCTTTAGGTCACTAGGGACACTTTTGTGTATGATATATTTTTAAAAGATTTTGTTTATTTGACTGCGAGAAGGATCACAAGTAGGCAGAGAGGCAGGCAGAGAGAGAGGGGCAAGCAGGCTCCCTGCTGAGCAGAGAGCCCGACACGGGCCTTGATCCCAGGACCCTGAGATCACGACCTGAGCCTAAGGCAGAGGCTTTAACCCACTGAGCCACCCAGACGCCCTTGTGTGTGGTATTTTAAGTGTATTGTGAGTACCTACCAAAGTAGAAGATTAAAAAATACTAATAATGCTTATCATTTCATTTTTTTATTCATATCTGATTTTTCTTCTTTTAAAAGTTTAAATTCAGTTAATTCAGTTTATTTCCACAGTAAACTCAGTTAATGAACATACAGCATATTCTTAGTTTCAGAGGTACCTATCTGATTGCTCTAAACTTAAAGCCCTATTTTGAAGGAAGAAGAAAATGTTTAAGGTCATCTTTTAGGCAGGTTAGCATCAATTAAGCAGGTCACCCAGAGGTTGTCATCTAGTATCTCACCGGAATCTGACTTTTGCTCTTTTTGACCCGACACATTGTAGTGCATGGGTTTTGGGTTTTTATTTTGTTTTGTTTTCTCTGATAAATGGATAACTCTCATTTTCCTGAAGTGGGGAATAGAATTTAGCTGCGGAGAATGGGTAGCGTATGGCCATTCAGTGGTTCTGGAAGGTTCCTTAGAGAACCAAATGCAGACACGCACGGTGGTGGCGGACAGAGAGGTGGGAAGGGTCTGCCATGAGTTGTTTTTGGGGACCGAGCTCATATGGCGAAGCCAGGAGCGAGGGAACAGGCGAGGCAGGGGTTTTGACTGGTTGAAGTCGGGTAAAGTGACTGGCCTCTGCTGGGCTCCCCGTGCCCTCCGCTTTCCCCTCAGCGCCCTTCAGCCTCTGTCCTGTACCAGCACGAGTGCAGGTGGTCCTCAGGGGTCCCCAGTGGCCGCCTGGCTGGTTGGTAGGGACCTCTTGTGCGTCCCCTCTCCACAACCTTTGACGTCAGTGCCCTCTCTCTGGGCTAGTGTGCACCTCCACGTGCCTGGCTCTTCTGCCCCGCGTCCTCTCGTGTCTCCCTCCTAGGTGGGTCTTCCTCTGTGTCCCGTGACCCTTCACGGTGTCTTCTGTCATCACCCTTAGAGTCATTCGGACCTGAAATGGCAGCCGGTTCTCTTCCTCCACTGGGCGTCCTCCCTGTTGACGCAGAGAGTTCGATCACAAGACGGCTTTTCAAGCTAGCACACGTGTGTGTTGACACAGAATCTGCAGGTTCTGGTGGTGCTTAGAACTCATCTCCTGCCTCTGGGAGAAGGCCCCTGGGTTTTCTGTGTGTGGTCTACTCACTGCTGTCAGAATAAGCTCCTGGGTGAGCCTCTCTGGGCAAATGAAAATGGGTGGCATTAATTTAAAAAAGTCTTGGGGCGCCTGCCTGGGGGGCTCAGTTGTCAAGCGTCTGCCTTCGGCTCAGGTCATGACCCCGGCGTCTTGGGATCGAGCCCCCTGTTGGGCTCCTGCTCAGTGGGAAGCCTGCCTCTCCCTCTCCCATTCCCCCTGCTTGTGTCCCCCTTTTCGCTGCCTCTATGTGTCCAATAAACAAAATCTTTAAAAAAAAAAATGAAGAAAATAAAAAAATAAAAAATCTTATTACCTCAAGTCACAAAGGCATATAAATTTCAAAAACCATTTGCAAAGCTGATGCAAAAAATACTGGGTTTGTAAACACGTGGAAATGTCGTCTATACTAAAGTGAAAAACTTAAAATAATCAGAATAGTCCCTTTCCAGCTGGACCACTGAGCTTAAACAAGGGACAGTGCCGTTCGGACACCCTGTGAGGGCTCAGTTGCCTGGAACGTGGGCCTGGGAGGGCTCCGGGCTCTGCTGGGCCTTGACAGGGGGAGTAAGAAAAGCCGGATCTCGCGTGGGGAGTGATGGGTACACAGGCAGGGTCGAAGGGTGTGTTCTTTGGAACCCAGAAGACTTAGCCTGGGGAGGACTGGCGGTATTTATTGGAAGTTAGGTAAAGTAGGAGATAAGGTAAAGTAGAGCCAGATTATGAGGCCGTTTCAAGTGCTCAGAGCAGCTGATACTTGGTAAGAGAGAATATTATTACCGCCGTGGATCCAGATGTAAGAGAATGTTTGGAAATTCGAAGACCTGCAGGGTTTAGATTTGGAGGTATCCTCTAAGGTGGGGTGGGAAGCACTCCTATTTCTCGAGCCTCTGTTGTACACCAGGCACGTGGTCTCCTAGTTCTTGCCTTCAGAGTAGCCTTAGGGGTAGGTACCTTTTCCCATTTCACGCTTGACAGACTGAGCTCCGCGGAAAGGCGAGGAGCGCCCGGGCCAGGATTCAAGTGCACGGACAGCTGACTGCCATGCACGCTGGGGATGGAGATCAGTTTAGTCTGTTCTTCATTTTGCAGAAAACTGAGACCCAGGAGAGAGGGGACTGTTGAGGGGGACACAGGTGGGAGGAGGACGGCAGCAGCGGCTCTGCCAGAGAGCCTGGGTGGGCGGTGATGTGTGGAGAGAGCCCAGGCTCGAGGCTGCTGCTGGGGGCAGCGGGGGCTCCCGCGGTACCTAGCCGTGCAGTGGTGGATCCGAGCAGGAGAGAGGCACTGAGCTGGAGGACATTCCGAGGGAAAGGGCTGCTGGAGTAATCCCACAATGAGGGATGGCTGGAAAACCATCCCGAGGTTGGAATCCCACGGAACTGCCACGCACAGAGAATATCATCGGTGGGGCTAGTTTTCCAAGAAAGGCCATGTGCTTCTTACGGAGTGGTCTGACTCTGAAATGACAGGGACACCAAAATATGAAAATCAATGGCATTCCTGAGCTGTCTTCTGCACATACTGACCAATACATGAACAGCCGAGGAAGCTAAAGAAAGTCTGGGAGGACTAGCCCTTGTCTTTGAAGGAACAGGGCTACCACCCTTAGCGAGCAGCTAAGCTTGTCCCGAGGGCAAAGGACATCCCTCTTTGCATCATCTCCTAGATTTTCTGTCATTCTGGGCCATCCCTTCCACCCTCACCCCCACCCCCACCCCAGAAAACAATTTAACTGATTTCTCCACTCTGTAGCTGTCTCTAGGTACTGATTCCCTCCTGCAGGTCCCAGGCCCAGCAAGGGTATGGCTCCCCCACATTTCCCTCACCGAGATTCGTTTTCTTTCAGAATGATTGCTCTATGGCTGGACAGCCTGCTCAACAGTTGAATTGCCTCCGTCTTCAGACCACACGAGGGAGAGTGTCCATGGAGCTGAAACACTGAGCACAGTCATCTTCTGGCCCGACCTGATTGCGGTAAGGGGGACTTTTTTCCGTGTGGCTATCCTGAAGCTGTCGTGTGTGTGTCCTTTACCTTCGCTTTTTGGAGACCGTGATCCATTCTTTCCCCCCAGCTTTTATGCTCGCATAAGCCTTTCAGAGTGCTCTTTCTCTGTAAATGTATAAGAGCAGGAAAGACTTTTATGGGATGAAATATGAGCAAGCTGCTTGACTCTGAAGAATAAAGGGGAAAATGTATTATCCTTGGGTTAAATCAGTAAAACTACCCTATTTCCATAAACACAATATGCATAGAGTGGATTATATTAGAGAAAGTGAATAGATTGAAAGGAGTATTATTAAGGCCACTTGAAAAAAATGGGGATACTTCAATAATAATATATTGCTGGCTTTATTCAAGTAAAGAGAAATAGAACATACAGAGAATTTAAAAGGAAAAAAAAAGTCTGGCCTTCCACTTTCGGAGATAATCCATGTTAAAATTTAGATACATTACTTGTAATATTTATATTACCGATATTTGTAATGATGTGTGTCTGTGTGTGTTGTGTGTGTGTGTGTGTGTGCGTGCTAACCTGCCACATCTTTGCAAACTGAGTAACATTTATCACAGGCTTGCTTCACTCCATGCTGTGTCCCAAGCACTTGACATTTATTAATTTATAAATTCTCACAAGTCGGTGAAGTGGCACTTTTGTTATCCCCACTTAAACATAAGAAAACTGAGGTGCAGAGAAATTAAATGACTTGCCCGTGCTGACACAGCTGGTAAAGCCACTGAGAACTTGAACCAGTCAGATAAGAAAGCCCATAGCAGTGGGGCTTTCTTTTTTTTTCATACCTCTTTTCCTCAAGAAGATGCATATTCCTCAGGCACCTGCATGGCTCAGTCAGTGAAGCTTCTGCCTTCGGCTCAGGTCATGATCTCAGGGTCCTTGGATGGAGCCCTGCCTGGGGCTCCCTTGCTCAGCAGAGAGCCGCCTTCTCCCTCTTCTCCCCACTCGTCCTCTCTCTTGCTATCTCCGTCTCTCTCAAATAAATAAATAAAATTTGGGGGGAGAAAGCAGGTGCTTATTCCTCTTTATCCGTAGCATCATTTTGTTAATGTGTGCTGTTCGCTTACATGGAGATGCGCTGGCTTCCCTGCCCTGTCTCTTTTTGTGCACATGCATGAGTCCTTCCCCGGGGACATTGCACTCTGAGTGGCTTGGCTGAGTCAGCGGGAACATGGGCATGTTCTGGTTTTTGATTTACTCTACTAATGGTCCTCTCAGCAGGTTGTGCCAGTTTATCTTCTAACTAGTGGTATATGGAAGTGCCTGATGACCTTAAACTCTCAGCGACACTGGTGGTTGGTAATTTGAATAAGTTTGTTTGTTTGTTAAAAGACTCCAGGTGGCCTCATTGAGGTCCACATTCTCGCCTCTAATATTCTAGAGCCCTGACCTCCTGCTCTCCACTTCAGTCCCTGTCACAAAGGAGTTGCAGGACAGTGAGTAAGAAGAGCACGGGCTCTAGAGCTAGACGCCAGTGTTCAGATCACAGCTATACTACCCTTCCTCAGTCTTCCCATCAGTAAAATGGAAATGAGACTAAAACCTCTCTTACAGTGCTGCTAGGTGGAGTTGATGTAAGGTGCTTGGGAACAGTGCCTGACTCTTGGGATGTGCTCAGTTAATTGTTGGCTAGTATGTCTTCCAGAAGTCCATGCTCAGGGATGCCTCCCAATCTTGATTTCAGCTCAGGCTGAGGTCTCAGGGTTGTGAGATTGAGGTCCGCGTCAGGCTTTGCGATGAGCATGCGGTTCTGTTGGAGATTCTCTGTCCGTCTGTCTCTCCTGCTCTCTCTCTCTCTCTCTCTCTCAAAATAAATAATCTTAAAAAAAATGGGGGCGCCTCGGTGGCTCAGTTGTTGGGGGCCTGCCTTCGGCTCAGGTCATGATCAAGCCCCACATCAGGCTCCCTGCTCGGCGGGAAGCCTGCTTCTCCCTCCCTCACTCTCCCTGCTTGTGTTCCCTCTCTAGCTGTGTTTCTCTCTGTCAAATACATAAAATCTTTTTTTTTTCCCTAAAGTTATACTTGTTTGCAGTGACATACGATTGTTACCAGATTTGTGATTCCCAGTAAGATCTGTCGTGCTCACGTTGAATTGTTGGTGTTGACACTGAGCAATGTGAAGGGGCACAGACGCCACCGCTGCCCCAGTGGGCGCTGACCGGCCCCAGGTCATGAGGTGACGGTAATAACAGGTGTGTGAAATAAGTAGAATGTGAAAGAGCTTTATGAGCTCACAGAGCACTTTCCCACGCATTGCTTCACGGGATCCTCAGGACAGAGCCGTGGGGGGCTAGAGCAGCTGTCATTAGCCTTGCTTTATAGAGGAGGAGGGATCGAGTGACTTGCTCACTTAAGCTCCTGGAGATGTTCTGTGGCAGAGCTGGGCGTGTACCCAGGCTTTCTGACTCTAAATCCTCTTTCTTGGTGCTTCGTGACATAATGGAAAACTGAGTGAGGGACGGGGTAGATACCCAGCTCTAGAATGTGCTAGAAAAGGAAGGAGCAAAGTGGGATGCCATCTGGGGTTAGGGGGAGGTGGAGGAGGAGGGAGGGTGCCTTCTCTCTGCAGTGAGGAGTGAGGAGGGAGCGGGAGGGAAGAGATGGCGGATGCAGATTCAGAGGCTTTGACTTAGGAATATTTGAGGGGGCTCAAGACTTAAGACCTGAATATAACTCCTGAATGGGGAAAGAAGAAAATACTTGAGATTAAAAGCAGGGGGTTGCAGTTTTTGATTTGAGAAAGAGCAACTAATCAGAATAGCTCTGGGGTGAAGTGAACCAGGGAATCCAAAGGGCTGCCACAGACCTTTCGGGAGCAAGATGCAGGACCCGGATGACGTCACTCAGAAACTGACTCGGTCCCACGGCGCAGGGTGGTTTAATGAGTGGATAAAGAAGCATTTTTGGTTCTAGAAACCTTGTCAGGGGTTGTGCTTATCAGGCATTGAGAACGTGAAGTGGGGAGAGGGTCGATGATTTCTTAATCTGTGAAGTGAGGTCTTAGGCTACATAGATGCTTCTAGGAGTTTCTTTCATACCGTTTCCTGAGTTATCTTTAGTCTACTCCGAGTCTCCTGTCTGTGACCCCATCTACTAGACAGTTTAGCCCTTTTATGATCTAGATACTTTCTTTGTTTAGTTCACTTACTATCATAAAGCATACTGGCTGTAGAAAAATAAAAGATCATAGACCAAAAAAAAAAAAAGACCACCATTAAATACCCACTGTTAATGTTCTCCCGGAGGCTTGCATGTATATGCTTAAATAAGATTTTTAAAGATAAAAATGCAACTTGATTTTTTTTTTAAAGGTTCATATATTTATTTTAGAGAGAGAGAGCAGGGGGAGGGGCAGAGGGAGAGAGAGAATCCCAAGCGGAGTCTGCACTGACCGTGAATCCTAACCCGGGGCTTGATCCCACGACCCTGAGATCATGATCTGAGCTGCAATCAGGAGTCCAATGCTCAACCAACAAAACCACCCAGGCACCCTTCAACTTGCTTTTCTTGATAGACTGTAAACTTCTGTCCATATCAGTGGTCATGGCAGGGTAAGTTTTCTTATTATTGAAGTGTAATTGACACAGTGTTACTATTAGTCTCAGGTATATAAGAGACTGATGTGGCCACTTTATCCGTTACTCAGTGCCCATCACTGTCTCTCACCATACAACATATATGTCAGTGCATGTCCTCCTGTTTTTGAGGTTGCTCTTAACGGTCTTTAACATAAATTCAGGAAAGAGGTTTTTGATCTCTATTACTGAAAAATCTGAACCAGTTTACAAATTTCACTGATAGTATGCAAGAGATATTTTCCCCACACTCTTCTTAATATTAAAGAAGAATTAAAAAAAAACCTTTATCCAGTTTTATGGACAAGTGAACATTTGTCACACATTTATGAACTATTACCATTTCTCCTTCTTTGAATTCTCAGTTCATGTCCTTTGCCCATATCCCCAGAGAGACCTTTGCTTTTTTTTGTTACTGATTTGCAGGATTTATTGTAAAATACCTTTTATTATAAAGATATTGCAAGTTTTTATGTCCTTTGCCTTTGATTTCTGTATGGTGTTTTTAAAAGGAAGTCAATGTTTAGTTTTTGGTAGTGAAATCTTTTCCCTGTGGGGAAGTACGAAGCAGTCTGCCCTTCGTACAGCAGATTGATCTCTTACAGGTGGTCCTCTGAGCCCGGTGCACCCCTGCCTGAACTGTCCCCCACCCCGTGGCCTGCAAGGCTAGACATGACCCGCCTCTGCCTGCTCTCCAGCCTCACCTCTGTTTCTCTCTGTCGGCAGTGCTCTGGCACCCCTGGCCTCCTTAACATTCCAGGGACGATGCCAGCCTCTTTTCTGCCCCCAGGACTCTGCAGGTGCTCTTCCTTCGTGAACACACACACTCATGCTTGTGCTCACGCGCATTCCTTGCGGCTGACTGTCTTGTTCAGAGAGGCAGTTCCCGAGAAAGAGCCCCAGAGCAGGCTCCCTGGGTTCCCCTGGCTTCCCCATTCCCCAGCATTGTGCCCGTGGACCCCTTCACTTTTTCCTCCCCTGGAACGTCACAGTTGTCATCGTAATAGTCCTTACTTATCTGAGAGCTGTTGGAAGGCATAAATGGGTGAATTTATGCAAAGGTCTTAGAAATCGGCTCCGTAAAAAAAAAAAAAAAAATCGACCTCGTGTGCAGGCGTGCACGTCAGTGGTTCACTGTCCTTGTCATTTTCTGGCTCTCAGAGAGTGCTGTCCTGTCCAGCCTTCATCATTCCCTTCGGCATTCTCCATCTCGTAATCCCCTTTTATCCGCTTTGAGACTTACCAGTATGCAATTATTTTGTGTTGATTTACTTTGTCCTGTTTTCTTCGCTAGCCTGTGGCTCCCCGGGGACTGGGGCTGAGTCTCTCCTGTCCACAGCTAGGTTTCTGGCTCTTTGCAACATTTCTAGAAAGAATGAATGAGTATCCAGCCACAAACTATGTAGACATTCATCTACATTGTGTTATTGTTGTTTCATGGCTTTATTTCACGTTTTTAAATATTTCATCTGTGTGAAACTTAATTTGAAGTATGGTGTGAAATACAAATGCAGATTAATTTTTCCGCACATGAAGTAGTCAATTACAATTTTTGTCTATTTTCCTTAAGAGAGCTCCAACCCAAATCCCTTAGGGAGTCTAATGTTGTTTCTTGTTTCTTTGTTTGTTCATCATTTCTTGGGTAGTCCTTTTGCAAAAAGTAAATGCAGAAACTGTTCATTGACTTCAACCAAATTCCTCATGAGCGTGCTGGCCTAGGACCAGGAAAGATGCTTCTGGGGTCACTTCCCATGGCCTGAAGGACGACGTGATGTTACCGACTTAGGGACTTAAACTGCATTTTTTCAGTATCTAATGCTACTAAACCAGCTGGATATTTTAGTCAGTCCTGTTTTAGATGTTCTGTCTCCCGTTTCTTTAAAAATTACTGAGACTTCAAACTTCCACATTCTACTGACTACATTACTTTTCCTTAACTGCCTCTTGCATTTAGAGGAGAGAGGAATATGCCTTGGTGTAGATCATGTGTTCTGATTTTTGGTTTGAAAGACTGGTCACCACTCTTTTCCAGATTTTACCTTTCATCATTAAAATTAATGATAAAAACAAGATCTACCCATTGTCAGAAAACATATATACAGAAAAAAATCTGACTTGGGTTTCAGCTTCTGGATCACCTCTTAATATAACCACTTCTGAGTTTATTATATGTCCTACTAGGCTTTTTTATGCTTAGATCTTTACATGGGCACACATGTGCGTGCACACACAACACACTCGCACGCCCTCTCTCTCTACCCCACCCCCTGCCAATACTTGCATGTTTTTTTCTGAACAATGCCATAAACGCACTTTCTTATACACATCAGGCTTTCAAAACACTTGAAGCCTTTGTTTCCTAGCTGGCAGCATGCTAGAGAAGTTCCTAATTGATCTTTTCCCAGGGCTTTAAGCCCCTGTCCTGCCTGGCTGTGTGAGTCACTGGATGTAATCTCCCAGAGGGCAGGGGCTCGGGCACACTCAGGAATGTGGTGTAATCTGAGAAGGCTTTCAGGCAAAGGAAGAAATGGAGACTCAGAAGGGAAACCAGCAGGGTGGGAACATTCTTCTTCATTGATGAGGGTATGCATTCAGTGAAGATGTTTCCCTGGGTTAGAGAACATGTAGACTGATTTCTGGGGAGAGGGGCTCTCAAATTGGGGTGCTATCCAGGGATAGAATTTTTCACCACTCATTCCCTTCTGCCTCTCTTTTTTTCCCCCTAGTCCTTGAGAAGAGAAGACACTGTGGGGTAGACTGGGGTGAGAGGTGCAGCGAGTCGCGGGCTTTGCCCTTCACACTGGCAGCGGGAAGGGCCTCTGACCGCCTGGGTTCTGATCTGTAGCGCCGTACTCCAGAGACCCGGAGGGGTTTCTGTAAGTGATGGGGACCCTGGACTTGTGCAGAATGGCACCTGTTGGGGTTTTCCCAGTGCCCACCTATTGCAGCAGAGAGGCGAGTTTCATTGCTTAAGGGGACAATTTACGGCCATGGGCTTATCTCCTTGTTTTAGCTCTTTATGTTTTTTTCTGCCTCTTAATAAAATGTGAAGTCACAAAGCAATTAAATAGTAGGTGTAGTTTTCAGGCAGGAGGTGGAGAAAGGCTACCCGGGGAAAGGCCAACATGATTGACAGAGGCCGACCGGAGATTTACATTGGGAATAACTCGTTCCTCAAAACTTCCTTCATTTCCCGGTGGGAAGTATGGGGTAAATCATCCACCAGGAGGATGGATGATTAAAGGTGTAGGAGTTATGATTTCTTTTTGACTTTGTAAATCTCTAAATCTAAACCTTAACGGAGGGTTCTCATTTTAAGAACTCTGGAGGAAGTGATGGAAACCAGCCCTGCCAAGGATTGAAGGGAAGCAGAAACACTGTAAAATCTCAAATTGCTAATGAGCTTGAGCTGGTTTATATTTTATAAAATGTCTTGAGATCCAGTGAAATGAAGTAGAGAATTCATGAACCTTTTTTTTTTTTTTTTTTATTTCTTAAAGTCAGATCCACAAGTGTAGATATTGTTGAATATTTAAAAATATTGGATGGGGTTTCAACTATTAGTGTCTATAGTTTTTTAAAATAGCATTAGGAATATGTAATAGTGACACCTTAAAATGAGGGAAAATGTGGACGATTGAACATAAAAAAAGGCAGAGTTGATGTTCCTGATCCTCCTATCCCAGCTTCCTTGAAAATAAAAGAAATGCTTTTGATTTCACCACTTTGTATCAATGACCTGTTTATTCTCACCAAGAGAATTAACAAGTGAAGATACAGAACTTGAAGTTGTCATTCTTTCTTATCTGAGAAGCGATTTTATTTTAAGGGGTTTTGAAAAGCTGCCGTTTGAGCTGAAGTTCTCATTTCCCGAAAACCCCATGGGAATGGCCGAAGCAGACAGCTTTAGTTAAAATGCAGTTGTTGGTATGGGTCCCGAGAAGGAGTAATTTAATGAAGAGTTAATTTATAGGACCCAGGAAATGAGTGGCTAAAAGGACAGTGCTTTTTCTGGTGTCAGTTTCTCTTGCCATGAAAGTGTCCTACGGGGGAGACGCCATACCTTTGCCGGAGCAGCTCCCACACCCCAATCCCACGTCACCACCACAAAAAAAGAACAGGAACCAGAGAGTCAAGTACACAGTTGCTGTTGATGGTGTGTTTCCTGATAGATGACCCCCGGGAGGATCTGTGCTGGGGGAATAGCGGGGATGCTAGTTTCTAGAGCTTGGTAAAATGGTAACAGACCACTTTTATCCCAGATCAGTAAATCTTTCCCAAGTCCCTGCCCAGGGTCCTTGTGTGCACGGCAGAGTGCCCGTTGTTCAGGTGCCGCCCCTATAAAGAGGGGTGTGGGATGCCTTCAGGTGTTCTCTGTAGATGAAGTCTGGAGAGAGAGGGCGTGTGACCTCTCAGCCCTTATTCTGGGCTGTTTCTCAGGCAGCACTGGGGCCAGTGCTTATCAACCGTCGCTGGTTTTGAGTATGTGTCACTTTCCCTGGTAACCGTCCTTTATGCGTCCCGACTGCTCCCCAGGGAGGTGTCCGGCTACAGAAGGCGCCCAGCTGCACTGGCGTCACCCGGAAGGTAGCTCAGAGGGGAATGAGTGTTTTGCTCTTACCCAAGTATTACATCTTTTCAACAGTATTTGTTTTCAGTGACATGATATTTGCATAGCGTAAAAGTGAATAATTTAAAAATGAACAATTCAGGGGCATTCAGCACATCACAGTGTTGCATAGCTGCCCTCTCTGTCTGGTTCCCAAATATTTTTATTACCCCAAAAGAAAACCTTGTACCCATTAAGCAGTAACTCACTCTTCTGTCCTCCCTCAGCCTCTGGCAACCATTCCACTGCTTTCTGTCCCTCTGAATTTACTGACCCGTAAAATCCCATTTATGGGATCTGTCCCATAAATGCAGTTGTATAATATGCACCTTTTTGTCTTTGGCTTCTTCTACTTGGCTTGTAGCATACAGCTGGATAGTATTCTGTTGTATGGATATGTCGTAGTTTTTAAATTTATTTATCTGTTAGTGGCCATTTGGGGTTTTCCACTTTTTGATTATTGTGAATAACATTGTTGTGAACATGGTGGATAAGCATTTGGGTCCCTGTTTTCAGTTCTTTAAAGTATATATGTAGAGGTACAGTTGCTGGGTCATATGCTCATTCTGTTTAACTTTTTTGAGAAGCTGTCTAACTGTTTTCCCCAGAAATTGTACCATTTACATTTATATTCCCATGCAGACTTCCATTTCTCTGCATCCCGGCCAACAGGTGCTTTTCCTTTTGTTCTTTATTGTAGCCATTCTTGTACTATGAAGTAGTGCTTGATTGTGGTTTTGATTTGCATGTCTCTAGGGACAAATGATATTTATCATCCTTTCACGTGTTTATTGACCATTTGTGTCTCTTCTCTGGGGAAATGTCAATTCAAATCTTTGGCTATTTTAATTATTTTTATTTTTTTAAAGATTTTATTTATTTATGTGACAGAGAGAGAGGACAAGCAGGGGAGGAGCAGAGACAGGGGTGAAGCAGACTCCCCACTTGATGCCAAGACCCTGAGATCATGACAACCAGTATCAAGAGTCGGGCACTTAACTGACTGAGCCACCCAGGCACCCTCATTGGCTATTTTTAAATTGGGTCTTTTATAAAAAATAAATTGGGTTGTCTTTTTGTTGTTGAGTTGTAGGAGTTCTTTATATCTTCTAGAAACTAGACCCTTGTCAGGTATATGATTTACAAGTATTTTCTCCTGTTCTCGCCTTTTCACTATCTTGGTAATTTCCTTTGATTCACAAAAGTTGTTTATTTTTATAAAGTCCAAGTGATTTGTTTTTTCTTTTGTTGCTCATGCTTTTGATGTCATATCTAAAAATTGCTGCCTAATCCAGAGTCAGAAAGATTTGTCCCTGTGATTTCTTCCAAGGATTTTGCATTTTTTTCTGTTATGTTTAGTGTATTAATCTATTTTGATTAGATTTTTATAAGGTATGAGATCGGGGTCCAACTTAATTCTCATGTGTGTGGGTATCTAGTCCTATTTGTTGAAGGGTCTCTCTTTCCCCCATTGAATGGTCTTTGCACCCTTTAAAATAATCAGTTGGTCATATCTGTGAGGATATAGTTTTGGACCCTTAGTTTTTCCCCATTAGTCTCTATGTCTGTCCTTGAGCCAGTTTACTCTGTTTCGATGACTGTAGCTTTGTAGTAAATTTTGAAATTGGAAAATATGAATCTTCCAACTTTGTTCTTCTTTTTCAGTATGTTTTGGGTATTCAGAACCTCTTGCATTTCCATATGAATTTTAAGGATCAGTTTTTCTCTTTCTTCGAGGAAAAAAAAAGTTTGCTGCTGGGGATTGTACTGATTCTGTAGGGGGCAGCGTTGCTATCTTTGCAATATTAAGTCTTCCAGTTCATGAACACACGCTGTCTTGCCGTGTATTTACGTCTGTCTTAACTTATTTCAGCATCGTTTTATAGTTTCATTGTGTAAGTATTTTACCTCCATTAAATATATTCTTAGATATTTTGTTCTTTGGAGGGAGTTGTAAATGAATCCATTTCCTTGATTTCCTTTGTTGATTGTTCCTTCCTGGTGTAGAGAGACAAAAGTGCCTGTGTGCTATCTTTCTTTTTTCTTTTAAGATTTTATTTATTTATTTGACAGAGAGAAACACAGCCAGAGAGGGAACACAAGCAGGGGGAGTGAGAGAGGGAGAAGCAGGCTTCCTGCCGAGCAGGGAGCCCGATGCGGGACTCGATCCCGGGTCTCCAGGATCATGACCTGAGCCGAATTCGGGCAGACGCTTAACCAACTGAGCCACCCAGGTGCTCCTGCTATTTTCATTAAAAAAAAAAAAATTTTTGAAGTTAAAAGAATCCTCTCCACTGTTTTTTGTTGTTTTTGTTTTAAACCTAAGATGACTTTAAGATGAGGGGCCGAGGTAGCTTAGTCATTTAAGCCTCCAACTCTTGATCTCAGCTTAGATCTTCTCAGGGTTATGAGTTCGAGCCCCGCTTTGGGCTTCACACTAGCTATGCAGCCTACTTTAAAAAATGACATAAGAACCCCACTATCCTTCCATATATCCCAGGTTTTTAAAAAAATTATTTATTTACTTGTCAGAGAAAGAGAGCATAAGCAAGGGAGTGGCAGGCAGAGGGAGGAGCAGGCTCCCACTGAGCAGGGAACCCGATGAGGGACTTGATCCCACGGGGATCAATTCCTAAGCCAAAGACAGATGCATAACTGACTGAGCCACCCAGGCGTCCCTCCCTCCATTATTCCCTTAAGTTTGCTATACATCCTTCTCTATGTTTTCTATACGTATACATGCAAAGAAACTTTCTTCCTTTGGGCAGACTCATAATATGCTTTGTCTACGTTTTAAGTCTAGATTATGAGTATCTTTCTAGATTAGTAGATTTAGATTTATATTATTCCTTTTAAATGCTACGGAGTGTCCTGTGGAACAGTGTTCTTTTAATGAGCATTTGGTGTGTTTTTGGTTTTTTTTTTAAAATAACCAATGCAACAATTAACAGTCTTATGTGAGTACTGATCAATATTTGTGTGAGTATGTCTTGAAGTAATGTCCCTTAAGTAGAATTGCTGAGGCAAAAAATAAGCATATAATATCTTTTGATGGACAATGTTTTTGTTTTAAGTGTTTATTATGGGCATAGATACTACTTACTCATATCTAAGAACTCACAGTGAGTACTTAAATGCTTCAAAAGAAATGTGAAAATTTTGAAAATTGGGGCACCTGGGTGGCTCAGTCCGTTAAGTGTCTGTCTTCAGCTCAGGTCATGATCCCAGAGTCCCAGGATAGAGCCCCACATCATGCTCCCTGCTCAGCAGGAAGCCTGCTTCTCCCTTTCCTTGTGCCTGTCCCTCTGCCTACTCGTGCTCTCTATCTCCCTGTCAAATAAATCAATAAAATCTTTTTAAAAAATTGCAAATGGAGTTATGTCTAACCCTTCTTATTCTTTATGCGATGTCATAACCTATAATCTCAATAAGATGTAAATAATAAAATCCTTTGGGGGTATGTGTATGAGCTACCTAAGCAAGGTGTTCTTAGAGGTGTTGTTAGCCCAACTTAACTGTTGTTAGGAGAGGAAGCAACTAGAAGTACATCCATGCCTCTTGGGCTTTTCTCTCTCTTGCCTGCTGTGTACCCCACCCCACTCCTAACCTGGCTCTCCTTACCTGCCCCTCCCCCACGTTGCTGCCAGTCATTCCAAAAGATCTTTCACTTGTTGACAGATTCTGTGAACACCCACGTTCTCTTCTTTGGCACAGTCCAAGAAAGACCAGTTTGGGAATTTGCTAACATGTTCCGAAGGTAAAAACTTTGTTTTGTTCAAGTCTAACTGAAAAGCTTAGCTAAACCGCAGAAGGCAGACCATATCCATAGGGGCAGAGGGTTCCTCTGATGTTCTCCCTGGGTGAATCTCACACCTCACGCCTTCTGTGCTTTCCCGCGGTTCACTAAGTAGAGCAGAGGGAGATAGATAGTAGAGCAGAGGGAGTACAGCAGATAGAAATGAGGAATAAGATTCAGCTCTGTTGCTTTCCATTTCCATCCTTTTTTAAAAACTTTTTATTTTGAAATAGTATGACTTGGAGAGAAGTTGCAAAGAAATTTCCTGAATTGAGGAGTTTTCTGGTGTTTTCTCATTTTTCTTTGTGAGGCTGTGAGTAAGGTTACTTGATATTAATTTTTATTACTGGTGGTAATACTTACCTGATCGTTTGATTCAAGTAGTGTCTCCTGGGTTTCTCCATGTCAAGCTGCTGTTGTAATTAACAAATTGGTCTCCTTGTAATCAATAAATATCTTGGGGCCAGATCCTTTGAGTCCAGGCAACGATTCTGCTATCCTCAAGCTTTCACACACTGATCTTAGCGTCCGTTATAGGTCTTGCCTGCGATAATTATTACTGTGTTATTGGCCTGATAGTCATTTGGTATCACCTTCATTTCCCCCCCCTCCTCCCCCTCCCCCTCCCCCTCC
>PITA01026137.1:6184-23255 GCA_004023965.1 Spilogale gracilis
AATAAATAAAATCTTAAAAAAAAAAAAAAAAAAAAAGCATGACCTAGGGTGCCTGGGTGGATCAGTGGGTTAAGCCCCTGCCTTCGCTCACGTCATGATCGCAGGGTCGTCATGATCTCAGGGTCGTGGGACAGAGGCCCACATGGGGCTGGCTCTCTGCTCGGCGGGGAGCCTGCTTCTTCCACTCTCTCTGCCTGCCTCTCTGCCTACTTGTGATCTCTCTGTCAAATAAATAAATAAAATCTTAAAAGAAAGGAATAAATACTGAACTTACCAAAAAAAAAAAAGCATGACTTAATGGGGTTTATCCCTGGGATGCAAGGATGGTTGAACATAGACAAATCAATGTAATACACTACACATTAACAAAATGATAGGGGGGAAAAAAAACCAAATGATCATCTCAGTCAATGCAGAAAAAATATTTGACAAAAGTCAACATTCATTCATGATTAAAACCTTTAATAAAGTAAGTATGGGAGGAACTTACCTCAACTCAATTATAGTTATATGTGAAAATCCCACATCTAACATCATAACCAATGAAGGAAAATGGAAAGACTTACCCATGGACTAGGCAAGGATGTGTGCTCTTACCATGTCTATTCAACATAGTACTGTAAGACCTAGCCAGATCAATTAGATAAGAAAAAAAATGTAAGGTATCCAAAGAGAAAGGAAGAAGTAAAATTATCTCTCTATGCACATTATATTATTATATACGTAAAAAAACCCAAAAACTCAACAACAAAAAAACTGTTAGAGAACTAAAACTAATTTAGTAAAGTTGCAGATACAAAATCATCATACAAAAATCAATTGTGTTTCTATATGCTAACAATGAAATATCTGAAAGAGAAATAATCCAATTCACAGTAACATCAAAAATAGTATAATATTTGGGAATAAATTTAACCAGAGACAATTATACACCAAAAATTAGAAAACAGTGATAAAAGATATTGAAGAAGCAAATAAATGGAAAGAGAATCCACATTCATAGACTGCAAGAGTTCATATTGTTAAAATGTCCATACTATCCAAAGCCATCTACAGATTCAAAAAAAAAACTGTATAAAAATTCCAATGGCATTTTTCAGAGAAATAGAACAATACTAAAATTCATATGGAACCACAAAAGATCCTGAGTAGCCAAAGTTTTCCAGAGAAAGAACAAATCTGGAGGTATCACACTTTCTGATTTCTAACTGTATTACAAAGCTTAGTAATCAAAACAGCATAAACTGCCATAAAAATAAACATATAGACCAACAGAACAGAACAAAGAACCCAGAAATAAATCCACACATCTCTGTTCAATTGATCTTTGACAGGGGGGAAAGAACACCCAATGGGGAAAGGACAGTGTCTTTAATAAATGGTGTTGGAAATCCTGCATATCCACATGCAGAAGAATGAAGTGGGACTCTTATCTCACACCATACACAAAAATCAACTCAGAATGGGGGCACTTGGCTGGCTCTGTCAATACAGCCTGTGACTCTTGATCTTGCAGCTTTAAGTTTATGCCCCACACTGGATGTAGAGATTACATAAAAATAAAATCTTGAAAATAAACTCAAAATGGATTAAAGAATAAATGTAAACCTGAAACAGTAAAGCTATTAGAAGAAAATCTTCTTGACAGAGGCCTGGACCATGATTTTTTTTTTCTTAAAATGACACTAAAAGCACAGGCAACAAAAGCAAAAACAGGTAACCGGGATTGCATCAAATTATAAAGGTTTTGCACAGCAAAGGAAAATAAGATCCACAGAATTAAAAGGCAGCCTGTGGAAGGGGAGAAAATATTTGCAAATCCTACATCTGAAGAGATTAATTTCCAAAATATATAAGGAATCCATGCAACTCAATAGTAAGAACATAAATAACCTGATTAAAAAATGTACAAAGGAACTGAATAGACATTTCTCTATAGAAGACATACTAATGGTCAACAGGTTTATAAAATGTTTCTCAACTTAACTAATCACTAGGGAAATGTAAATCAAAGCAATGAAATGTCCCCTCACACCTCTAAGAAGGATTACTATCAAAAAGACAAAGTTAAGTATGGATGAGAATTTGGGGTAAACATATCCCATGCTAGTGAGAATGTCAATTGATAAAGCCATTATGGAAAAGATTATGGTGGTTCCTTAAATAATTAAAATCAGAGCTACAAGATGATCCAGCAATCCTACTTATGGGTGCACATACAAAACAACTGAAGTCAGTATATTGATTACATCTGTGTCAGACCACCCACTTCCAGAACCGTAAGATAAAAACTTTGTATTTAAGCTACTAAATCGGCAATAATTTGTTACAGCTGCCATAGGAAACTAATATACATCCTATCTGTAGATTCTAGATTTTACCCTTGACCTGAGATCCTGGCATCCCTACCTAATACTGGATTGGAGTCAGCATTTATTCACAAAGAGGTGAAGAGAAGTTATCTGTTCAATAGGCAAACAGCGCTTGCCACAGAAGCCTTCCTTCCCACAGTACTTAGGTATTATAAATTTGTCTATTCACATAGCTTCCTCTTCCCTTAAACTATGAACTCCCCAAAGATATGAATGGACCACGATATACTCATTTTTATATTTATAATGTCTACTACGGGACCTGACCTATTTTAGGTTTCAACAATTTTAAAATTAATAGAAAATGGAATAAATATATAATTTTCAAAGTCACCATTTTGAAAAACACTGGGCTAAAAAAATGGGTAAATATAGTGGTCCAAAGTAAAAAAAAAAAAGAACTTCTGTCAGTTAAAGTTTTTTTTTTCCCCTCTACTGTACAGATATTAGAATGCTTTTCTTGTGAGTCTATTACTCCCGGGCCCAGTACTTTCTATAGTCATACTTTGTATATTCAATTGTATTTTTTTGATGACTTAAAAAAGCGAACTTCCATAACAACCCTTTATTTTACAAAATTTGGCTATCTTTAAGAGGAATCACGATTCCATTTCAGAGAACAAAAGTATCATTTTTCATAGTATCAACATTTCATGAATTATCTTACACAACTGGGTCATGGGCATGGAAATTTTCTCCTCGGTGCTGTGAGATTGAGATACTGAAGGTTGTAACAGAATATAAAAAGGTTTGGTTTCATGGTGGAAGATTACCTCAAACCTTACACCTTCCCCCCAAAATTCAAGCAATTAATTATTCATCAAAATGCAAAAAGTTCCTGAATGCAAAGTTTTCAAATATCTCTTATCTTCAAAAAAACTAAACATAGTAAGAGTAAATCTTAGCTCTCTGTTTTAGTTATAATCATTATAATTACATAGTGTAGGCTGTTATAATAACATTTATAACATTAAATATCTATTTACCCTTTAGGTAATACATCTGACTGAGGAAAAAATCTAAGATGCTCTGTGCTCTAGTAATTTTCAATAGTTAATTCTATTTAAAACAATTATTCAGTGAAATAAATAACAAAATTACAAGTTAGTGAATGTTTTAGTACTATATAATCTGAAGCTTGTATTTCATCCTGAAAATGCAGGTACGCCTGTCTGTTCTTCCTTTACAACTAGGAAATGGATGGTCTTAGAACACTTTGAATAATGACTTGATTATAAGACCAGGAACCAATTATTTTAATGAAACCCAATGGTTTAACAATCTGTCCAGAACACAGTATTGCACATATTGCATGGAGCATTGGGTGTGGGGCATAAACAATGAATCTTGGAACACTGAAAAAATGAAGTAAATTTAAAGTAAAAAAAAAACCCAGATCTTACAAAAGTAAAAAAAAGAGCACAGTATCAATAATTATAGTGCAATATGGGAGCTTGCTATTTTCTAATTAGACAGAGAATATTAAGGCCAAAATTGAAGTGAAAAATTCTATCAATATAGTTTAAGATGTGTTTTTTTTTTCATAAAGATTTAGTTTAAGTATATAGTTTAAGATGTGGTTATGTGTTTTTTTTTTTTTATAAAGATTTATTTGAGAGAGAACGAGCATGTTCACCCACATGCCCACATGTAGGAGAGGGGCCTGGCCTAGGGAGAGGGAGAGAATCTCAAATAGACTCCCTGCTAAGTATAGAGCCCAATGTAGGGCTGGATCTCACGACTGTGAGACCATGACCTGAATCAAAGCCAACAGTTGGGGCTCCTGGGTGGCTCAGTCGGTTAAGCATCTGCCTTCAGCTCGGGTCTTGATCTCAGGGTCTTGATCAGAGTCCCACATCAGGCTCCCTAATCATCTGCCCCTTCCTCTCCCTCTGTCTCTCCCTCTTTAGCCCCACCCCACTTGTGCTCTCTGCTCTTTCTCTCTCTCAAATAAACAAATAAAAATCTTTAAAAAAAGAAAAAAAAAAAAGAATTGGATGCTTAACCAACTGAGTCACCCGGGCACCCTTAATGTGTTAGTCCTAAAGGATCTTAGTTTACAAAGAAAAAGCATATTAACCTTTTCACAGAACTGTATCACCCAAGAAGACAACAAGTGCCAATATCAAGGTGAGGAATGCCAGCAACAGGATCAAAAAACAAGATATTTTGAAAATCTTTATTAGAACCAGAGATAGAAAAACATCCAGGAGTTTTACTAGTGTTCCATAGAGAGCAGGCATAGGAAAATTATTAGACTGTCATTATTAGAAAGGATCAGAGGGTTCAGAGAGATACTGGAAAGACTAGATGTTCCCATCAATCTAGGGCACACAAAGATTGGGAAGTCACGTACAATGGGACTTGCCTGGACAGTCCCAGGTTTCACTCCTGTCCAGTTTTGTGTCCCTTCAGTGTAAGAAATGATTGTGGTAGGGGCGCCTGGGTGGCTCAGTTGGTTAAGCGACTGCCTTCGGCTCAGGTCATGATCCCGGAGACCCGAGATCGAGTCCCACATCGGGCTCCCCGCTCGACGGGAAGCCTGCTTCTCCCTCTCTCACACCCCCCGCTTGTGTTCCCTCTCTGGCTATGTTTCTCTCTGTCAAATAAAAAAAAAAAAAAAAAAAAAGAAATGATTGTGGTAGTGCAGATGCCTGAGGTCAAGTCCTGACACGATTGATATAGATCTGATTTTTCAGCAGTAGTGCTCTTATATTTGAAAGAGATTAATTTTGGCCTTATTCTGAGAGCCAAAAACCACCAAAAAAATTACAACTATATATAATGTTTCAAATGGCTTTTTCTCAAGTCTAGAAAAATAAAAGTAAAGGTAGGGAATGACGTATTTTCATAACATTCTGATGTCTTAAGCAGCAGTAATCCATTAGAATGGTAGCACTATTCTAATTACTCAAAACGGATCACTAAGAATTGGAGAAAGTAAGAACACTTAAGTGAACACAGGAAAAATATTCTTGAGAGTGAAACTTTTCCTCAGTGATAAAATTGCTAGCCATATGGAAACTACCCTGGGATTACCACAATAGTTCTCTACCAGTTTTATGGGCAACTTAGAATAATGAAAATGTATTGAATCCAGAAATTCTTGTGGCCTTCAGCAATCCCTTTAGCACCTTTGAGTCTGTTTCCACACATGGAGACAAAGGGCTAGCACTAAATGATCCGTAAAACCCCTCAATCTTTAACACTCTGAGAGTCCTTTTTTCTCTTTAATACTGCTCTCTCTTTTTCCTGTTCTGTGCTCAAATCCATCTTATTTATTCCCTCTACTCCAATCCTCAATAAGTCTCCCTGCTGTTTCTTGTCATCTCTGACACAAAGGAGACAACTCTAGAGACTATTTGTCAGAATTACTACATCATCATCATCAGTACCAGACAACCAGTCTTCATCAAGGAGAGGAAGGCTGACCGAGCAAGCATCAAAGCAAGCCATTGGACTGAAATGAATGAGCAAGAAACATTACTGAGGCAAAAATGAGTATTGCACTGGATTATACTAGTATTCCTTTCTTTATACTCTTTTCTCTATTTTTCTTATCTGAGATGGAAGGATTTTTTTTTTTTTTACCCAAACTACACAGAAATAGCTAATCATAATGACTTCCTGGTTTTTCCACCTCACCTCCCAAGTTGGAGGGTGGGCACTAATTTATTCCTAACAAACTAATCCAAGAGCTGGCTAGACAGTGTGCTTACTAGTCATTTCCAACCTTCGTGCTGCTTTTGTGCCTACTGCTTAAATGTGTAGTAAAATGTGTACGGGTGTTGTGTGTGTGTGTGTGTATGTGTGTCCACAGCATATATATTTGTTTCAGCTTTAAGGAAAATTTAAACTTTTCCTGCTAGTATTTAAAAAATTTAATAATTACAATATTTAATTGTAGATAAACACAGGAATTTATACTAGGTAGAACTAAATGTAAGTAATTCTAAATACAGCTTGGATGTTGTTGCTCTTCTGTTAAACCAAAAAAAAAAAAAAAGCTTCAGTATGCTGTTTTTACTGAAATGAGTTCAAACATAAAGTGTGGTCCTTTTCAAGAGCTCCAGGTCAGTCTTTCCATAGCACACTGGATATTCAGTGCCAACTACAGATAGACGAAAAGAAGAAAAATGTAATGAATAGGAGTTTAAATTTCTGAGGAGATGCAAACAAGTCACAGAACAGAATGGAGATAGATTAAAAACATTAATTTGTGCATCAATAGAGTGTTATCATATCCTACTATTGAGAACAAAAATAGGAGGGAGTATTACAAATTGCTGTTAGCACCACTTGGGGTTGGTAACCTAAAAACCTGCAAGTGCATAGGATACTGGTAAGCTATACTGATGTTTACAAAATGACAGTTTCTGAAGAAGTTGACAGCCAAGTGACCTGGCTTAATCCATAGAAGATATGCTCAGAGTTGGCCATGGTGCTAGCTCCGCAACGTCCTCACTACCTTAACCATCAATACCCTACAGATCAGGAGGAATCCAGGGTTCATTTGTCTTCTTAAAGGGCCTCCAAAGAAATGCAATTTACACATGAAGTAAGAAAGTATCAGGAGAAAGGTCACTTAAAGCCATGGTATCCTATTAGCTCAACCTTTTCAGATTGCTACATTGTGATGCCTTGCAGGGTTTCACCCTATGGAGGTTGTCTGTGACAAAAACTAGAGTTAAATCCCAGACACTGTTGCTGCCAATAAATCTCATGTTTTCATGGATTTAAAAAAAAAAGGAAAATATGAGTAGAAAAAAAAAAACCCAATGGAAAACACTGTAGAATATCTCTTCATTCATTGTAAGATATTTCCAAATTCTATATAATTTCCTAGAAACCAAAGAAAAATATGGTACATAATTCCTATTCTAAAAGAACCTGAAATTTGTAAGTTAACAAAAGACAGTTGTGTCAACAAATTATTTGAATACCATGTGCTAAGTTCTCTTAATTTTTTTAAGTAATCTCTATGACCAGTGCAGAGCTTTAACTCATGACCCCAAGAGCAAGAGTCACATGCTTTACTGACAAAGCCAGCCAGGTTCCCCCATCATATGCTAAAGTTAAGTGATATCTACAGGCGCTGTAAAGAGATGACAAAGGGAGGAGAGAACGCCTGGTTTGCAAGAAAGCCTGGTTTGCAAGTCACTGACATTTTTCCATTACCACATCTGTTCCTGAAGTGTTAGTAATTTGCAAAAAAAAAAGAAAAAAGGAAGAAAAGAAAAATCACTGTAAACAACAAGTGTGAGTGATTTCCATTTGCTGTATTTTAGAATGGATTTAAATTTATTTTTCTATCTTTACTTGGATTTGTGTGCCTTTGATGTTTTTCTTGACTGGGACAAATTAAAGTGTTAGAGCTAGGAGGGACTGCACAGAACAATTATTCATCCTTCTTTATAGCACTGTCAGAAAGAAGTACTCTAATAGCTAAGAGTACTTTAATAGCAACTCCAAAGTTGCTATTTTTAATCATCTTTTTTTTAAGATTTAATTATCTGACAGAGAGTAAGAGTGCACAAGCAGGGGAAACAGCAGGCAGAGGGAGAAGCCCCCTTTCTTATAATAATAATAGATTTTATAAAAATTTTTATAAGAAGAAAAGGAAGTTGTAACTAAAAAACAATCGGTGATTATATCTTCTTTAATCTTCTGCAAAATAAGGATGCCTGGGTGACTGAGTCAGTTAAATGCCTGCCTTTGCCTCGGATCGTGATCCCAGGGTCCTGGGACCAAGTCCTGCATTAGGCCCCCTGCTCAGAGGGGAGCCTGCTTCTCCCTCTGCCTGCCACTATGCCCTGCTTGTGCTCTCTGTCAGATAAATAAATACAATCTTTTTAAAAACAAATCTCCTGCAAGGGGCGCCTGAGTGGTTTATTTGGTTAAGTGTCTGCCTTTAGCTCTTCAGGTCTTGGGATCAAGCCCCACTGGGCTCCCAGTTTAGCAGGGAGTCTGCTTCTTTCTCTCCCTCTGCCCCTCATGCTAGCTTGTTCTCTCTTGCAAATAAGTAAAATCTTTAAAAAAAAAAATCTTCTGGGGCGCCTGGGTGGCTCAGTCATTAAGCGTCTGCCTTGGGCTCAGATCATGATCCCAGAGTCTCGGGATTGAGCCCCACATCGGGCTCCCTGCTCGGCAGGAAGTCTGCTTCTCCCTCTTTCACTCCCCATGCTTGTGTTCCCTCTCTAGCTGTGTTTCTATTAAATAAATAAATAAAATATTTTTTAAAAATCTTCTGTAAAATATTTTTGGGGAGGTTTTCATTAAATTCTGGGCCTGGAAAAGGGAATATGTCACTCATGAAAGTGCCTCATATCAGAAAAAAAATATGAGACCTATTGATTTACAAGATTCAAGAATGCTGTAGAAAGAAGAGGCATTTGACACATTGAGGAGTCTTGGGTTTATCAAAATGGGATAAAAATATTTTAAGCAAGTTCCTTATATATTTGCATGTTAAACCTGTTTCTCTTCTAGATTGTGTAGAATTTGATTTTGTGTTGGCTGAAAACAGCATAAAGGATATAAATAGGAGCATCTGGGTGGTTCAGTCGGTTAAGTGTCTGCCTTTGGCTCAGATCATACTCTCATGGTCCTGGGATCCAGCCCAGTATCAGGCTCCCTGCTCAGTGAGAGTTTAATTCTCCCTCTCCCTCTGCTTCCCCTACCCTACCCCTACCCTGCTCGTGCTCTCTAATAAGCAAATACAATCTTCAAAAAAACAAGGAATATAAATAAACACACTTTTGCAATAGCTCCAGCCATGAATTAAAGAGTTTAGTGCTGGTGTTGAGTGAGGTGAGGAAGTGAATCAAGACAGAAGTGGACAGATATGAGATATAGTATGATGGTAAAATGGTTATTCTGGTAACCAGTTGGTTCTGGTTAAGATTTCTGTCTTTTTGGGCCGAGTTGTGAAGTCAAGACAGTTTTGCGGGAACACAATAATACATGAAGTTTAGAAAATGGTAGTTTGTGATCCCTCTAATTGATAGAAGCGAAATGTGCAGATTAATCTGAAGTAGTCAGTGTTAGGGCATAGGGCTACACAGAGTGGTGTTGGCTGGAGGGAAACACTAGACAGTTGCTGGCTTATAGTTGGAAGTTCAAAATATGGACTTGTATGCAGATGGGGATTAAGAATTCACTCTCAGCACCTGGGTGGCTCAGTGGGTTAAAGCCTCTGCCTCTGGCTCAGGTCATGATCTCAGGGTCCTGGGATCGAGGCCCACATTGGGCTCTCTGCTCAGCAGGGAGCCTGCTTCCTCCTCTATCTCTGCCTGCTTCTCTGCCTACTTGTGATCTCTCTGTCAAATAAATAAATAAAATCTTAAAAAAAAAAAAAAGAATTCACTCTCACTGGGGAGCCTGGGTGACTCCGGCGTTAAGTGTCTGTCTTCGGCTCAGGTCATGATCCCGGAGTCCCGGGATTCAGTCCTGCATGGGTCTCCCTGCTCAGCGGGACGCCTGCTTCTCCTTCTCTCAGTCCCCCTGCTTATGTTCCCTTTCTAGTTATGTTTCTGTCAAATTAAATAATAAAATCTTTTTTTAAAAAAAAGAATTCACTCTAACTAAACTGTTCATTTGAGTGGCTGGAGGAGAAAACTGTTTTTGAATGACCTCGAGAAGGAGATATCTGAGATCTGACCAAAAATCTGGAACAAATGAAAAGAGCGGAAAATGGGAGAGTCTGAAGATGAAAAGGATTACCAGCAGTTGACCAACACAGCAGAGAAGATGTGTTAAGACTGAAAAGTGCCATTAGGATCTGCCAATTAGAAATCACTGATTAGGGGCTCCTGGGTGGCTCAGTTGTTTAGGCGACTGTCTTCGGCTCGGGACATGGTCCCGGAAACCCAGGATTGAGCCCCGCATCGGGCTCCCTGCTCGGCGGGAAGCCTGCTTCTCTTCTCCCTCCCTCACTCCCCCTGCTTGTGTTCCCTCTCTCTGTGTTTCTCTCTGTCAAATAAATAAATAAAATCTTAAAAAAAAAAGAAAAAAAGAAATCATTGATTATACGAGTGAGAACGAGTTATGTCAATGCTCTGAAGAAAGCAAGGTTTCAGTGGGTTGAAAAGTTAAGGAGAGGTGATAAAGCTGAGCTGAGCCATCAGGTCATCCAACTCCTAGACTTAAGCTTCCTTGAGGGGACATTCACTATAGTGACTCTTTGAAATCTTTTTCTCAGTCTCCCCTCCTTTTTAACATCTGTCTCTCATTTCCTAGGATAAATCAACAAAAAGTGTTGTGACCAATCCAGCACCTACCGCTCTTTAGCTCTTTCTGTTACTGAAGTGGTTAATTTATTGAAGGAGTACCACCTTCCCAGCAAGAAAGGAATTTTGAGGTGTATGGAGGGATCCAGGATATATGATTATGCATGTGCCTCTGCTAAAGTCTCCAAATAAGCTCTCAAGTTTCATTTGTAGGGAGAGAGAACTAGGTAAGGAAGAACAGCTAATGTACTGGGCATGCAACCTTATATTTTTGGTGGACTAGTCTAGGTGGCTAACATTAGTTTTTGTCACAAACCATCTTGAGGGGTTAAACACAGTAATGGCTTAATTCTCATTCATACAAAGCCTGGTTATGTGGCTCTCCTGCAAAGGTGATGGGGGTCTCCAATCTCCCTCCATGATGTGTAATTGCATTCTCAACAGTTTCAAGATTTCCATTACACTTGTTCTAAGCACTTTCTGCAATTTTGAGAAAATTAATCTTCCCTTTGATATGCTCATAAATTCTCCCTACTCTTCCAAACCTTTTGTGTCTCATAAAGATATATAGGCTGTCTGTGATTTGTTTTCTTTTCTATTCTGATAAATCTACTCCTGATTTATGAACTCCTCTCCAATCCAATCTTTCTCTCCTGCTTTGAAAGGTGATTCATTAGATATCCAAGATTCTTGGATCATATGAAAATTTTCAGTTCAAAAAGGGCCTTTATTTTTTAAAGTAAATATTATTAAGTATATCTTCATGTACTTCTGTTGTTTTTTCAAAGGCCCACAGGAATTGACTAAACTAGAGAAAACTACAGCTACAGCAGAGAGATAACATGTACACAGAAATAAACAAGCATCATAGAAAAATAACAGAGCTAAAACAGTACCACAAATCAGAACAAAAGATTATGTTTTTGGTAAAAGGCAGTCATCCTGTTGTTTCTTTATTTCCAATTATTCCAATTTCAGGAAAGAGGGAAAAAAACCAGGAAATAATGCATTTCAGAACTCAGATGAGTCAACATTTTGTTTAATGGATCTCTTCTGGATCTCTCTAATGAAGATTACTTTTCTAGCATTATGTGATGTGTTTTGCTCTGTTATTTACCTATGATGTGTCCTGAACTCACACACTGAGTTTTAGCTTCTGGGTAAGTTTCCAAAAATTACAAGAAGGTGAGTAATTCACGCTTAAAGGTTTTGCACAATCTTTCTAATAACAAATTGAAATGAAATGTATTTGAAACCTGTTGTAATAGGGAGATGAGAGTTTTATTGGCAAAGAATGCTTCCAAAGGAAAAGATAAGACAAATATTTCTTTAGCCTTTAATCCTATGTTCTCTGGGCTTCCTGATCCTATGTTCCCTGGGCTTCATTTAACAATACCAAGAGATTTCTCAATTACCCACAAACTTTTCTTTCCTAACCAACTCTGTCATTTTGCCCTTTATTTCTCCTCTTATTTTCCTATATTAATTCCCTGTTCTTTTTCTTTATCTTGATCCTGCATTTGAGCCAGAGATGCCTATATCTTGTCCAGATTTCTTAGAGAATCTAGATATTGTAGAACATAAAGCTCATATATTTTTGGTGTGGGGGACTCTTGAAGAAAAGGGATATGACATTATTATAACCAGTCAGAGCCTGGAAGTGGTCTGCTCAAGTTAAGGACCTTAAGATGGGGCTTCATCAGTTTAATGTTAAATCTGCCTATCAAAGTCCATCCCAGATCCATTTTCTTTCATACTAATTCATCATTATATATTCACTGGAGGCCATATAACAGTTTCTACTACATTTATTCAACATCCCACTTTCACTTTCTTCGAAGCAGCTACTTGTACAAAGATACAGCAATGGACTTGTCAGAAATCCTCAGATTTAGTTCTTGATGTAAAATGTAAATCTGGCTGCAAATAAAATTGAAACTACATGGGATTCTGAACCAGGTAGGCAATGCAACTTTTACTTTGAAGGGGAAGGAGCTGAAGTGAGAGAGGCGTAGATGGAGAGAGGTGACATACAAGAAACCAACTTTGTGTTACTTATTGTGAAAAAGAATATGTAAATGCAAAGGGAATTTTGTAAGTGGTTAACAGATACATCAACAAATTTTTTACTGGTCTTCAACCCCCTATTACTATTGCTGGTGTGAATTGATAGAAAGAATTCAGGCTTCACAATTAAATAGACCTAAAAGAAAACCCTAGCTCTGTCACTTAATAGCTGTGAGATTATAACATATCCGATGCACTGATGTGAACGGAGAGGAGAATGTCCACCTTGTTGTTAAACTTTGTCATAATATCTAGGTGTCACATAAATGATACTAAATAAATCACAGCCATCATTAAATTACTGTTACTAAGCAATCAGCATGTGTTTACATACATATATACACGTAGATATGAATGATATATTACACACATAATTGATACAATGGCATTAAGAATTAGAAATTGGGGGCACCTGAGTGGCTCAGTTGGTTAAGTGACTGCCTTCGGCTCAGGTCATGATCCCGGAGCCCCGGGATCAAGTCCCACATCGTGCTTCCTGCTCGGCGGGAAGCCTGCTTCTCCCTCTCTCACTCCCCCTGCTTGTGTTCCCTCTCTGGCTGTGTTTCTCTCTGTCAAATAAATAAAATCTTAAAAAAAAAAAGAATTAGAAATTAAAAGTTTATAAATATTCATAATTAAGGCAGAAAAATAAGCCTGTTATTTAAATGATTTTCACTGCAACCTATTTTTTTTAAAGATTTTATTTATTTATTTGACAGAGAAAGACTAGCAAAAGAGAACACATGCAGGGGCAGTGGGAGAGGGAGAAGCAGGCTTCCCACCAAGCAGGGAAGCCAATGTGGGGCTTGATTCCCAGACCCCAGGTCATGAGAGGAAGGCAGACACTAAATGACTGAGCCACCCAGGCATCCCTGTAATCTATTTTTTCTTTTTTTTCCTAAAGATATTATTTATTTATTTATTAGACAGAGAGAGACACAGCAACAGGGGGAACATAAACAGGGGGAGTGGGAGAGGGAGAAGCAGGCTTCCCCCTGAGCAGGGAGCCCGATGTGGGACTTGATCCCAGGACCCTGCGATCGTGACCTAAGCCGAAGGCAGATGCTTAACAACTGAGCTACCCAGGAACCCTCTTGTAATCTATTTTCTGAAGATCTTTTTTCATTAAGGATTTTGTTATGGTTTAATTGTAGTAATAACTTCACGGATTAACAAATGTGTCTTTCACTTCTTGAATTGCACAGCTCAAATAGACTGACACAAACCCATCACCTGCCCCTCTCCACAAGTTGTATGCTAGCAAAAATAATTTAAACTTTTAGGGGGGAAATTTACCAAAGTGCCAATTGTGTTTCCATTCTCATACCACTATTCTGTTTAAAGTTATGAACCATCTTGAGCACAGTTATAAGCAGAAACTGAGTTGGACTGAGATTGCAAGGTAATAGAATTTCATGCAGAGCTCACAGAATTGACACCTCTGAAAAGAGGTAAGTAGGTAACTGCTGAGGAATAACCTAGAAAACCTACATCAGAAATCTTACATCACAGGGTACCTGGCTGGCTCAGTTGGTAGAGCATGCAACTCTTGATCGTGGGGTCATGAGTTCAAGCCCCATGTTGGGTGCAGAGACTACTTTTTTAAAAATTGTTTTGAACAAAATAAATCCTTTAACACTAACAGTCTAGTCCACTGTTTTTCACTGGTCAGGACTGAGAGTGAGACTTAAGAATCTATGAGTCCTGACCAGCATTTTAAAATGGAATGGAGAGTCACCTGGCTGGCTCAGTTGTTGCAGCATGCAACTCTAGATCTCAGAGTTGTGAGTTCAAGCCCCACATTGGGTATGGAGATAATTTTAAAAAGGTTTTAAAATTTTTAAAGTAATCTCCATTTATTTAAAATAACAAAAATAAAATTGAATGGAAACAAGAACAGCACATTATATGAGTAATTCTAATGATTATTACCTCCGTATCTTTGATCGTTCACTAAAACATTCAGTATCTCAAGAGAACATCCAATTAAACAAACCTAGGTTCTGGTCTTGCTCTCTAACATTTTCTAGTAATAGGGTCCGTGTTTAAAGGAATGAGGCTGATACAAAAGCGAAGGTTAAGCAAAGCTTTATTTCGTGCCAAGCATCGAGAATTATACTGGCCGGCCGGGGTTGTTTCTCAGGAGAGAAAACGAAGATGCCTAATTTCTCAGGCTGGCTTTTATAGGGCAACCCCCCAAATCACAAGCTAACCAGGGTTAATTTGCATGTCTATTATTCTAGGAACAGGGAAGTTGAGGGCATTTGGGCATTCCCATCTGGTCCCAAGTACCGGTAAACGGTCGCCCATTCTTGCTCAGGGTCTGGAAGTTGGGGGTTAACTGACTCGAGAGATGCCCAACCTGGCTCGCCTCTGTTTTCCAGGGGCTGTTTGCGCGTATTTCCTGGAGCTGTTTTTCTGAGTAAACAGCAAGGTAGCTTGGACTTTTAAATAGGTCCTTACATCTAGAATTCACTTCTTTCTACTACAATAAATGATTAGGCCTGAATATAGCAAAAGCATTAAGAGGGTCTGAACTTTCTGAATAAGCATTACCTATTTATGTCTGGCACAAAACACACATACTTTTTGGTCTGTATCTCTCACGACTCTTTCTGCCACTGGAAGATTAAAAACTTCAGCATGTATGTCCAGCTGGGAAAATCACAAAAAAAGTTTTCTTTTTTCCCTTTTCCCTAACGCGCAAATGCTTGGAAAGCTCAAACACTTGGAAGGCTTGAGCTTGTTTCCAGATAGGCCTTAACGAGGACTACATGGCTTTCTCCTTTGGGCAGTTAATCCTTGTGTCAGCAGACCCTCTTTAGTTAAAAAGGCTAAGCTGATAAGGGTCAGAGTGAAGTCAGCCCGGAACTCTATCGTCTATGCTTACTGAGGCTTGTCCGGCCTGAGCCAGTTAAAAACCACCAAGGTCGACTTAGAAAAGCACACTGAAACCTGATGACTTCCTCCCAGGACACCAGAAGCATGAGTTTTTCCTTCCTCCAATACCAGTTCAAAGTTTCCAGTCAATAATCCAAGGTATTGGGGTATGAGTGGTGGATGAATAGCACTCCTGTTCCTTTTACCTAAGTAAGAAAGTAATTTAGTGACAAGCAAAGAAATCTAACAGAGAAAAAAATTAAAGTAAGGTTTTTTTACCGATGACACTGAGAAAGGAATCAACTCCCAATCTCAGAAAAATGTAAAAGATATAAATAAGTCCAACAAATGGTACCTAAGAATTGAATGGATAAAATTACCAAACATTTATAAGATTCCAAGAGAATCTAATCATTGAATTTAATAACTTCTCATATTTTAAAATGAGAAGACACCATATTGTGAAGATATCATTATCCCCCAATCCATAATTTTGACAGTTCAAATAAAAATCACACTAGTTCTCCCTTTTTTCCATGAAACTTAAGAATGTTATTCAAAACTCACTTGAAAAAGTGACTAATAATAAAGACCATTTTGGATCATATTGCAACATATTACAAAAATTTATGGTAGTTCAAAAAATGAGGTTTTTGGCAAAGGGACAGAAAGACAACGAAGAATACAAGAGCACAGAAGGATACACAGAAATAAACAGGATCTGTACACATGACAGAGACAGAATGATTAATCAGTGGAACATGGGTTATTTATCTATATGAAATTAATTATCCAAATGTAAGAAAATTAAATTAGAATCATTACACCTAACCCATAAAGCAGTTCCAAGTGAATTTAAACATGATTTTTTAAAAAATCTAAAGAAATGCCGGATATATATTTGAGACATTAAGTTAGGGGGAGATTTCTTAAAATAAGCATAATCTATCAAGAAAAGTAATTTAAAATTTGACTGCCTTGATTTTTTTTTTTAAGTTTCATTTACTTAAGTAATCTCTACACTCAACATGCGGCTCAAACTCACAAGAGTCACATGCTCTTCTCACTCAGCCAGGTGCCCCTTGATTGCCTTGATATTAACCACAACCACCAAAAGGAAAAAAGCTGGATCGCTTTCCCTGGATCACTTTTCCCAAATTGTGGCCTCCATTTCCCTTTCTGAGCCACAGACAGATCTTGGAGAGATACTAATAGTGGACAGGAGCCCCAGATAAAATCCTCACCACAGCTAACTGCATGAGAAGCACATTTCAATTGAATGCTATTCAAAACATTTCCTTCTCTGTCTCCAGAAGTATTTACACAGTTCCTATTGGAAGATTCCCACATTTCTTCTGGTCTTTACACACCTTGGATCATGTATCACCAATCAACACTTCTTTCTCAACTGCATGGTTCCAATGTGACTTTTATTTAAAATGGTATTCTTCTAAAAGGACATTTAAATACAGAGTAAGGGAAGAACTTCAAAGAACCAAAAATCCCTATGTTTTTTTTTTTTTT
>PITA01026138.1:0-23171 GCA_004023965.1 Spilogale gracilis
GTGTCCGTGTGTGTGTCCGTGTGTGTGTCCGTGTGTGTCCGCGTGTGTGTCCGCGTGTGTGCCCGTGTGTGTGCCCAGTGTGTGTACCCATGTCTGTGGGGGGGCAGTGGTCGGTTTACACTGCAGCTCAGCCCCGCCCTTTCGTGTGCTCTGCAGGTGGGGCACTGACGTCTCTAACTGTTCTGCCTCATGATGACATTGATGACATTATTACCTAATGAGTCCTTCCGACGTTAGGGGGCTTGCTATGATGTGAGGGCTCCCGTGTTAGGGCATGGCTGTGCTAGATGTTCCTGGTGAGTCGACCCTTTTATCCACACGTGTAATCCGTGTCTCTCGTAGCCGTCTGTGGGGCACAGCCTACCTTGCCTCCTGTCCGGGGAGCCCCCTGCTCTGTCGGCCGCCACTTGCTGCGGCACCTGCTCCCCTGCTCTCACGCTCTGAGTCTTTTGGAGAGGGCCTATGGTTGAAGTCCACTTTGTTTTAATCCTGAGAGGGAAAAGCATTGTGTTTCTCGTCTGCTCTACCGCAGCACTCATGCTCCCGAGGACCCGTGACGCTGCTGGTCGCCGGGTGTGTCTCCCAGCTCGACTCACAGCCGACCCCGTCTCCTGGGGATGGCCTCCGGTCGCATCAGGGGGCTCAGCCCTGTACGCCCCGCCCCTGCAGACGCCGCTCCCCAGGCCTCCGATGGGCTGGCTGTACCTCAAGGGCCCTGTGACCCCGTTTTTGGTTCGGTCCTCTGCTGCGGCTCACGGGGCCCGGGAAAACACTTGAGTCATGATGGCCAGTGGATGGCGGGAGCTGCTTGGAAGGCTATAGTGGCCCTCCACGCAGGGGACCCTTGGGGCAGAGGCCGTGGGAAGCGACACAGAGCTTCCGTGGCCACCTTCCCAGCTCTCTGGGTGCTCAGCAACCTGGGAGCCCTTCAGACTCCCGTCCTTTTGGGGTTTTATGCAGGTCTTTTGTAACGTAGGCATAATTAACTAGGTCACGGACCCTTGGTGGCTTCAGCCTCCAGCCCCGCTCCCCTCCCTGGAGGTCGGGGCTGCGTGGGACTAAAAGCTCCAGGCCTCTAACCAGTACTCGGCCTCCCGGCAACCAGCTCGCATCCCGAGGTTCTTTAGGGACTTTCGCAAAATCACCCGATTCCCACAGAGTCAGCTGAGGCTGCAAGGGGGTTGTTTCCAACAACAAAAGGCAGCCTGTCCCTTCATCACTCATCCCTTAGGAAATGCCAAGGGTTTGGGGAGCTCTGTGCCAAGAATTGGGATGAAGACCGAATATGCATTTCTGACTGTAAATCACGATATCACAAATCCATTTTGCCAATCTGTGTCTTTAACCTGTTTACCTTTAAAGTCATTACTGTAATTACTGACAGTGAGGAACTCGTTTCTGCCTTTTTGCTCTTTCTTTTCTGGTGTCTTACAGCTTTTGTGTCCTTCATCCACTACTGCCTCCTTTCTTGTTTGGTTGACCCTCTGCACTAACACATTTTGATTTCCTTCTGTCTATATTCGGTGGCTATTTTCTTTGTGGTCATTGTGAGAATTACATAGAACACCCTAGAGCTGTAACTGTCTAACTGCGTGGATAGCAGTCCGTCCAGTCACATACAGACGCCCCCCGCGCCCAGCTCCGAGCCATGGGCAGGTGTGACGGGCTGCCGGTCGGGAGGCTGGCGCGCCTGGTCAGGCAGTTGGGGCTGTGGAATCCGGACTCTCGCTTGGGGATCCTGGGCCCCCCACTGACCACGAACCCACTCCTGGTCTTTAGAGGCCGAGAGCTTTCTTAAAGGGAAAGGAGGTGCGCAGTGAGGCTTTACAGATGGTCCTGAAAGAAGCAACAAAGGGAAAAGCATCCTGGCCGGTGGGCGGGCACACTGCTCTGGGGCTGTGACTGCCGCTCAAGGCCTTGTGGGCCCGGTGTGCCCGTGGCTCTGCCGGCACAGGCCCCCCTCCCCAGCCCTGCACTCCTGTGCCTCTGAGAACCGCCTTCTCCAGGCTGCCCAGGCCCTTCCAGAGGGACGGCGCCCTCGGCCCTCTGTCTCTGCAGTGAGCTCTCGGGCACAGGAGCGAGGGGCAGTGTCTCCGCGCTACTTCTGAGCCCTCGGGGTGCTCCTGCGCACTAGCGCACCCGTCTCTGAGGCGGGGTCTCAAGGGCGGGCGTCCGGGCTGCGCCCACGCAGGCCATCGTCCAGGTGCTCAGCCGACGTGTCTCCAGGGACCCGAGGCCACGCTGTGCGTGCTGTGGGGGACCTGCTGCCCCCGCCGCGGCCGCGCTGGCTCACGTGCTCCGTGCTCTCTGCGGTTCTAGAGCAGACCTACTGTGACCGCCTGGTCCAAGACGCGCCGTTCCTGATGGGCCGTGGGCGCCTCAGTGCACAGCAGGTGGACAGAATCATCCTGCAGCTGAACCGCTACTACCCCCAGATCCTCGGCAACAAGGATGCAGAGAAGGTAATGCGGGGAGCTGTCCCGGCTCCGGGGAACCCCCTGCTGGGCTGGGAGGAAGCGGGCCTGGGGGCGGGCAGGACAGCTTGGAGGGGAAGGTCTGGCTCTTTGCTGTGATGTGGGGCCCAGAACACCAGCTCTGTGAGCCGCAGGCTCTTCCCGTGTCACTGGAGCCTGCGGGCGGCCCTCCAGGAGAGAGGACAGCGTGCCCCACACAGGACAGGCCCCGCGAGGGCGTGGGCGGTGGCGGTGGCGGCGAGCAGGGCTGCTGGTCAGGCTCCACCCCCGGGCTTCTTGCAAAGGTTCGAAAATGAACAAAAATTCGGGGACGCGGAGGGAGCGAGGGTGCACCTTGCCTGCACGGCCCTTCCCTGACTCGCCTCAGGGTCAGGGCTCGGGCTGCAGAGCCCTTCCAGCGGGTGACTGAGCGAGCCCTGCTCCCGGGCCCGCAGCTCCCACCGCTGGCGCAGAGCAACGATGCGGCTTGCAGGGCTGTCCAGGGGGCCTCTCTGGGGCAGCCGAGGTCGGCATGGCCCTGCTACCAGCTCAGAGCCTGAAGTTCGGGGCGCCTGGGTGGTCACGATCCCGAAGGCCTGGGATCCTGGGATGGAGCCCGCGTTGGGCTCCCTGCTCAGTGGGAAGCCTGCTTCTCCCTCTGCTTCTGCCACTCCCCCTGCTTGTGTCTCTCTCTCCCTCTCTCTCTGACAAATAGAAAAAAAATTAAAAAAAAAAAGCTTGTTAGAAAAGTATACAGTAAGTTAAAAAGCATGGGTAAAATTTGTACCTTATTATTGTAGTTAGAAGTCTAATATATTGTGTACAAACTTGAATTTGAAAAGTTTCAGATGTTTATACAAAAAAGGGAGGCTCCTGCGTGTCCCCCCCCACTAGCGGTCGCTCAGAGTCTCCCGGCTCCTGCTGTTTCTGGGTCAGTTCCGGTTCCAGTGGAGTGGCGTCCCGCCACCAGGGGCAGCACCGGGCCACAGCGTCCCGGGCCCACGGAGCCCGCCCCGCGCCCAGCTCAGGGACCTTCAGCACCACGCCTTTCTCCATGGAACACATCAGAAGAGCTTGTTGGTTTTTTCTGCGTGACCCTTGGTTGTTAGTTTTTATTTTCTTAATTTTTAAAAAAGATTTTATTTATTTATTTGAGGGATAGAGAGAGAAAGCATGAGAGGGGAGAAGGTCAGAGGGAGAAGCGGACTTCCCGCAGAGCAGGGAGCCCAACGTGGGACTCGATCCTGGGGCTCCGGGATCATGACCTTTGCTGAAGGGCGTTGCTTAACCAACTGAGCCACTCAGGTGCCCCTATTTTTTAATTTTTTTTAGAAGATTTTATTTATTTATTTGTCAGAGAGAGAGAGCTCGAGCGCACAAGCAGGGGGAGGGGCAGAGGGAGAAGCAGGCTCTCCGCTGAGCAGGGAGTCCCATGTGGGCTCCATCCCAGGGCCCTGGGATCATGACCTGAGCCGAAGGCAAAGGCTTCACCGACTGAGCCCCCCCCGGCACCCTTTAACCCTTGGTTTTTAAAAACCCGAATCACATTCCTGTAGACCATAAACTAGAGGAAGTTATCATTTTATCACCTTATCGATCCCTGTCAGGCCCCTACCATTTGGGTTTATGACATCCTTTTACAAGCGAGGACACAGAGTTGGGGGCTGAAGCGACTCGCCGAGGTCACACAGCAAGGCGTCAGCATCCAACAGTTGGAATAATGTCGCCCCTCTCGGCAGGGACGAGGGCGAGGCCCGGTGGCTGGCCCGCGGCCCTGGGTGGCCTGGGGTGGTCAGTTGCTGCCTCCTCTGGGCGTTCTCAGGCCCCCAGCCCCCCGTGGCCCTGCCCCTCCAGCCTGGCCTGCCCTTGCACCCTTTCTGCCCCCAGTTCCGGAACCCCAAGGTGTCCCTGCGCATGCGGCTCTGCGACCTCCTGGGCCACCTGCAGCGGAGGGGCGAGCGGGACTGCCAGGAGTTCTACCGCGCCCTGTACATCCACGCCCAGCCCCTGCACAGCCACCTGCCCAGCCGCCTCGCCCTGGGTGAGTGTGCCCAGCCCCTCACCCAGCGCCGTCTCCGCAGTGGCGCCCGGATAGGAGGCAGCGTTTCCGATGCAGACCTCGGCGTCTCTGTCTCTCTTGGGCCAGTGTTTACAGAGGAGGTGGCATCCCACGCGCATGGCCCTGCCCTTTGCTCTGGCCCAGCGCACTGGGAACCCTTAGGCCCGTGTCGGAGGCAGCTCACGGCTGTAGCAGCCTAGAGCGAACTGTCAGCCCGTGGCAGACGCCGAGGCTGCCCTACATCTGAGGATGCCGGGGGGGCGGTCCCTGCAGTGTGGGGTTTCTGTAGAACGTCTGGGGCCCAGACGGTGGGTCCAAGGCACGTGTGTTTGGTTTCTAGGGTCTCGTCTGAGCGCTCAGGAGGCACAGGGGTCCCGAGGGACCCTCTGAAGGCCTGGGTTGGGGGCGGGGGAGCGCAGGTGGGGATGGCGGCTCAGCCCTGAGGCCTCTGTGCCCTGGCCCCCCGGAGGAGGGGCTGCTGTCCGTCAGTCCTCTGATGTGGAGCTGGAGGCCTGAGGGACAGGGTGGCTCACCCGCTCATACCCCAGGATGCTCAGCTGGAGCGCAGGGCCGCTGTCCCTGACCTGAGGGTGGGCCGCATGACTGGGCCCTGAGCTCCTGCCGCTGAGGGGCCCCCAGCCTGGTTGAGAGTCTCGAACCTCCCAGGCTCCTGGGCCGTTGGCAGGTGGCTGGTCGGGGCGTTCTGGGGAGAGCATGCTCCCTGCCGTCAGGTGGACATCAGACTTGGGACAGGCAGGTGTTCATCCTGCATTGGGTGTCTGCATCCACAGGGAACGGTGGCCCCCACCCTACGGCCCTCAGCTTCTCAGGAAGTGGACAGAAGGAAACAAAAAACTCAGGGATCCATGGGGCTTGTCCCACGGTCCCCTCTCCGGTGCTGACTCCCCCAAGCCCGGCCCAGAGGGCTGGGCGCCCGTGCAGCCTGGTCCTCCAGGGCTGGGGGGATGGAGACTCAGCAGGCCCCTGGTTTCCTGCGGGCGGGGCGACCCCTTCCTCTGGCCTGCCCCCCACTAACCGAGCCCTGTGATTTTGTTTCCAGAGAACTCAGATTGCACAGAGCTAGACTCAGGCACCGTGGGCCGCGAGCTCAGTGACAGGGGTAACCGCCGCCGCATCCCCCCATCCCTCCCCGGGGCTCTGGCTCTGCCTCAGGGGCTACTCCTGCCCAAGTCAGGCTTGGTCCTGGCTTCCCGTTGCACGGGCCCCAGGGTGCTTGCTGGGGCGCCCCGTCCTCCAGGCTCAGCCGGCCACTAGCTCACGTGCCCCCTTTCTCCCCAGGACCCGTGGCCTTCCTGGCTTGCCTCGGCCTGGCCGCGGGGCTGGCGCTGCTTATCTACTGCTGCCCTCCAGGTGGGTGTTGCCCGGCCTCCCCATGCCTCAGTTTCCTCGCCTGCACAGGAGGAAGAAGAGAGAATGTCAAGCCCACCACCCTCGGGGGGGGGGGGGGGAATGACAGCCCCTGGCGGGAGGTGGGGCGCCGCTGGGCTCTGGGGTTGGAAGGCCCTGTCCCGTGTGGGGCCTGGAGCAGGACGGCCACCTCTGGCCCCTCTGTGGGTCGGCCCTGGCAAACGGACGGGAGGCCCGTGGGCCCACGTGCCAGCCGCCGCCCCTTTCCTGCCGCGCCGGGCCGGGGACAGGGACACCCCCTGGCAGGGCCACTCAGCCGTGGGGCTAAGAAGGCACGCGGGTGGCGCTTTCTCAAACACCTTGTCTTCCAGACGCCAAGGTGCTGCCGGGGGCCCGGCGTGTGCTGGGCTTCTCCCCTGTCATCGTCGACAGGCACGTCAGCCGCTTCCTGCTGGCCTTCCTCACAGATGGCCCGGGAGGGCTCTGACGGCCCCGCCCGCCCACCACCCACCACAGAAGCCCTGCCTGCCCGCCCAGGGGCCCACCACTGCTTTTCTAAATGCTTGTTTTTCACTATTTATACTTTTTTTAAAGAAAGTTACTGTCACCTGATGAAGGTGCTCAACAACATTAAATGTTGGAGTCTTGTCCTTTTTCTCAGGAGTGTTTTCTAGATGATTCTGACCCTGAGGGCACCTGGTGTCCCACAGCTAGCCCTGGGCCCAGCACCCACACATCCCCCCTGCACACCTTCTCCCTCCACTGCCCCGTCCCACGGCTCCGATCTGGGGCACGCACCTCCTGCTTCAAGCCGCTCTGCCGTGTGCCCCCACGGCCGCCCTCGCGCACCCCCTGTCCCCGCCCAGCCGGCAGCCCCAGCCCCAGGTGGGAAGGCTGGGTGGGCGCCCTGCCCGGGGCCGCACTGCCCACAGTGCTCCCTCCCTCCCTCCCAGGCCCCGGCAGGGTTCCTGACGAGGACCCAGAGGCTGCTTGGTCAGGAGCAGGGGGCCCAGCATGTGAGGGGTCCCGGCTTCACTACTGTCCTCACTCCCTTTCCATGGCGTGACCCGTTCCGTCACCGCAGCGGGCACCCCGGCCCTGGGCTCCACCTGGCCCTACCGGCCCCCGTGTCCTGGGAACGGGGCCCCTTTCCACCGGGACCTGAAGACCTGGGCTTTGTGGGTATGGGTGCCTCTGACGGATACAACCTCAGGCGGAGCCTGGAAATGAGCGCAAGATCTTGTCCCAGATTCCAGATGGAGACTCAGAGTAAAACGGTCCCACAGAACCTACTAGAACTTTTAGAGATGAAACACGCCATCGTGCCCTCTGAGGTCCTGGCCTCCAGGTCCTCATGCCTTCCCCTCAGCAGCCTGGGGTCTGACTGCATCAGGCCCTGCATCCTCATCTTGGGGACATAGGCCCGTCCCCTCAACCAGGGTGTCCACACCTGTCTCACCTGCCAGCCTCACGCTCAGGATCCCGACGTGGAAACTTCCCTCGTGGACGCGGGAGGGTAAGTGTGCAAGTTCAGGAGGGCCTGGTGCCCTGCCCTTGGCATCGAGCGGCACGTCCCGCAGGCGCTATAAGCTGCCGGGTCCGCAGTGCCGGGCCGCGCGAGCCCACCGCCCGCAGGCAGCAGGAGCCCCCGGCTCCGCATCCCCTCCGGGCATCCCCACTTTCCCTGCGGCGGCCAAGGTGGGCTTGCTCGGCTGGCCCCCACGGTGCCTCTCCCAGCGGCCTCCGGGTCGGCGCCTGCCCCGACAGCCTCCTTTTGGGGAAACAGAATATGTTCGCCAACCCAAGAATGACCATGAGTTTGCATCTCCCACGGGAGGCTTCCGGAGAGGCACAGAGGCCGACGCCAGGAGCGGCGGCTGCTCGCAGGGCTCGGGGTGGCAGGGCCCGGGGAGGGAGCCCGGTGGGGGCCGAGGAGGCAGCTCTGGGGCACGGCGACCCGGCCGCACGCAGCCAACTCTAGGGCTCCTTCACTCGTGCCCGGGCCGGGGCCAGGGAGAGCGGCGAGCAGGAGCCCGCTGGGGCGCCAGATGCCGGGACAGCACAGCCGACCGCTCGCTCTCCCGCTCTGGGCTGCAGGCCCCAGGGGGCTCTTAAGTCAGGGCCTCAGTGTGCCCATCTGTCTAATGGAAGCACTCCTGGGAGAAGTCCTGCCCCAGGCCTGGGACAGCAGCGCTCAGTGAAACGCCAGAACTCTTGCCGTGACTTTACCAGTTTGTGGGGGGTACGTCAGAGGCATATTTCTCCCCGGGACACCCCTTCGGGTGGAGCAGATGTGCTTGCTTGCACTGGGCCCTGAGGACAGGAGGGCCACCCTGAGCCGCCGGGCTGAATGGAGCCCCACAGCTTTGCCCCACACGGGGCTCTTCTCAACCTTGCTCAGGGCCCCGGTGAGGGACCTGACCTGCCCGTGTCCCAGCAGTGCCCTCCGGGCCTGGCCGGGGCTGCAGAGACACACCACATTCCAGATCCGTCCCAGCCTGGTCCACGTGGGACGGCTCCCGTCACTGCAGAGGCTGGGCCCGAGGCCACCACCCCACCCCCCCCTGGCCCGCCACACCCGCGGCCTGGGCCCCGCACCCGCTCTGGACTCCGGGCTCTGGAGGTCTTGTCTGCAGCTACCCTCCCCGTCATGAGGGGGCGATGGGCCAATTCCCAGGGCAGGTTCCTTCTCCGGCAGGTGCCCTGGGCTGTTCTCCATGCTTGTCCCCGTCTCTGAGAGACACAGCTGGGAAAGGGGGTGGACACACCCTGGTGAAGGTGACAGAGATGCCTGGGTAAAGGTGGCGGGTGCTCCAGGCAAAGCCAGCCAGGCCAAAGGAAACGCAGCCACTGCGTCAAGTGCAGGCACGGCTGGCCCCCGGGAGGGGTCGGGGGGCTCCCGAGGGGTAACCACCTCAGCTGATAACACCGGCGACGTTCCTAACGTCGGTGTGCCTCCCAAACCCACAACATTGAAACCTAAGCCCGAAGGCGATGTGGGGATCCCTAGATCACGCGGTGGAGCCCGAGCTGGGGTCAGCGACCCGGCAGAGACAGCAGCGCGCCTGACCGCGTGAGCACGGAGGAGGGCAGCCGGTCTCACACACCGCGTCCGCCAATGCCCCGATCTCAGACCTCCAGCCTCCTGAGTTAAACGTGTGTTCGCGCCACCCAAAGCAGGACACTGCCTTGGAGCAGACATCCCAGAGAGAGGCCCAGCAGGCCGGTGGCGGGTGAGGCCCGGCTGCTGCGCGCCCCCTGAGGCCTGCGAGGCCTCCCCTCCCTAGGGCTGTGTCCCCTTCCTTCCCGTGAGCAGGGGGTGCTCAGCGCCTGTCCCAGATCTCGGGGACTGGCGAGCTGTGGTGGTGCATCGGGACAGGAAGGCACCGCAGGTCACACGCTCCCCTGCTCCCCCTGCCCCAGCTGCTCAAGCCTCTCCCCGTTCATCCCTGTATGCTCCCCTCCACAGGTCTACAGCTGGAACCCTTCGTAGTCCATGCCTGAGCGCCTTTCACGGGCCGTGCCCACAGCTGGGGCGCTCTTTCCTAAACCCATGGACTTAACTGTGAGACTTTGGTAAAATGTTACTTCCTCCAGGAAGCCCTTCCAAATACTACAGCAACAAGAATAGGTCCTCATCCTGGCTACAGTAGTGCTGGGATGCCATGTCTACCTCCAGAAGAGTGTAGGAGCTGGGAAAGGCTGCCTGGGGTGGAGAATAGTTCCCAAGATTAGACATGTGACAGGGCTGGGAGGGAGGCTAAGGAGAGTGAAAGGACGTGTGAGGAGGGTGTGTGGAGGTGTGAGGAGGATGTGAAAAGGTGTGGGGGTGTGAGGAAGTTGTCAGGTGGTGTGAGGTGAAAGGAGGGTGTGAGAAGATACGAAGAGTATATGAGGGGATGTGAGGAGGGTGTTGGAGGTGTCAGGTGGTGGAAGTAGGTGGGAGGGGGTGTGAGGAGATTGAAAAAGATGTGAGGAGGTAGAGGAGGGGGTGAGAGGTGTGAGGAAGTGTGAGGAAGATATGAGGAGGTGTGAGGAAATGTGAGGAGGATATGAGGTGTGAAGCGGTGTGAGGAAACGTGAGGAGGTTGAGGAGGATGTGAGGTATGAGGAGGTGTGAAGAGGTTGAGGATACGAGGTGTGAGGAAGTGTGAGGAGGATACGAGGTGTGAGGAAGTGTGAGGAGGTTGAGGAAGATCTGAAGTGTGAGGAGGTTGAGGAGGATACGAGGTGTGAGGAGGTTGAGGAGGATACGAGGTGTGAGGAAATGTGAGGAGGATATGAGGTGTGAAGCGGTGTGAGGAAATGTGAGGAGGTTGAGGAGGATGTGAGGTGTGAGGAGGATATGAGGAGTTGTGTGAGGAGGTTGAGGATATGAGGTGTGAGGAGGTGTGAAGAGGTTGAGGAAGATCTGAAGTGTGAGGAGGATATGAGGTGTCAGGAGGTTGAGGAGGATATGAGGTGTCAGGAGGTTGAGGAGGATATGAGGAGTTGTAAGTGTGAAGAGGTTGAGGATATGAGGTGTGAGGAGGTGTGAAGAGGTTGAGGAAGATCTGAAGTGTGAGGAGGTTGAGGAAGATCTGAAGTGTGAGGAGGTTGAGGAAGATCTGAAGTGTGAGGAGGTTGAGGAGGATACGAGGTGTGAGGAGGTTGAGGAGGATACGAGGTGTCAGGAGGCTGAGGAGGATATGAGGTGTGAAGCGGTGTGAGGAAATGTGAGGAGGTTGAGGAGGATGTGAGGTGTGAGGAGGATATGAGGAGTTGTGTGAGGAGGTTGAGGATATGAGGTGTGGGGAGTTGTGAAGAGGTTGAGGAAGATCTGAAGTGTGAGGAGGTTGAGGAGGATGTGAGGTGTGAGGCGTATATGAGGAGGGTGTGACGGAGAGCGTTGGTGAAGAAGGGGTCTCCTGGTGGAAGGACTTTGGGCTCTAGATGCCCTTGCCTTGGGCGGTGGTGCTTAGGGCCGTGTGGTCAGGGCCATGTGGTTAGGGCTGGGTGAGGACACAGCCTGGTGTTTGTGGGGCAGGAAATGGCATCTTGCACAACACAGCACTCCCTCCTGGGAAAGGGTGGTGTCCACTGCAGGTGCAGCGTCCCAGTGATGGCGCTGACGCGGCTGGATCCCGAGCTGTTATTTCCAGTTCCCCTGCGTCAGCGTTCTTCACAAGGGAAGATGGCCTCAGAAGGGTCCTGTTTCCCCCACGCCCCCCAAAACCTTGTTCAACGCCAGGCCTGACAAGGCCCCTGGATTGGCCTCCTGCTGACGGGCCCTGGGACCCACTGTCGCACAGAAGGAATGAAGGTCCCTCAGCACTAGGTGGCAGCTGGGACCCTGAGTCTTACTTCACCTGGAAGGGGCCACTGAGGGACAGGGCTGGCGTCTGCTGCCCAGGGGTCCCCTTACATCAGTACTTGAGAGAAAGAGAAAAAAAAACACATCAAATCCTTCAGCTCCCTGATTTTTTTTTTTAAAGTGAAGCCCAGAGAAACGCAGAATTCAAGTCAGGTGGGAGCGGAGGCACCTGGGAAGGAGGAGGGCAACAGCGGGTGGCCGCCTGGCATGGGGAGCGGGAACGACCTCCCCCTGCAGCCCACAGCACCCACCTGGTCGCAGCCTCCCTTCCCCGGGCCCCTGGGCTACCCCCCCTGCACAGGCACAGCCCGGGGCTCCTCCTGCCCCTCCCCGTGCCCCCGGGGCTCCGTTGGCGCCGGTGTGCAGACACACACACAGGGCCCGGCTCAGGTGGTTGGGCGAGGAGGCCTGCAGCACCGCTACCGTATGCCACGGACACAGGACGCAGGCTGTGGCGTCGACCCTCGGGAGACGGGCAGGGGGCACCCTCCTCCTCCAGGGGCAGCTCTGGCCTCGAGCCAGGCAGGGCGGGGGTGGGCAGGGCTCAGAATGGGCCCGGGGACAGCGTGGATGCTGACGGCACCACAGGCAGAGAGAACCCGAACGGCCCAGGGTGCCAGCGGGGAGGGGCAGAAGGGCCTCCAGGCGGACCTCAGAGCTGAGCCCGACCCTGGGGACCGGCTCACATACCAAGGGCCTGAGACGGAAACATCTGAAGGGTCAGGGGACCAGAGTGGCTGCCAAGGCTCGGGCCTGGGAGCTGGTGGGCACCTGGGGACAGCAGACTGTGGGCTCCAGGATGCACACACAGCCGGCCACCATCTCTCGCTGTCCCCTGTGCCCCCAGCACCCGTGAAAGCCAGCCTGGCTTGGTGACCCGGGGCTCAGTCCAGCCATCTGGGGTTCATCCCTCTGGCACGTGCTGACACACTTCCTGTCCTGGTGAAGGGAAATGGGCCATCTGCGGGCCACGTTCCTGGTGTTCCCCGTGTGGCTACCGGCCAGCCCACATCACCAGCCACAGGCCACCATGGGCAATCCCAGGGGCGTGGTGCAGGGCAGCGTCCACCTTTGTCGGACCCGGGTCAGCACTGGGCCAGGGAACAGGCTGCCTGGGGCATGTGGGGGTGGTCGAGGGGGAGGGGAAGGGGAGACAGGAAGGGCTGGAGGGCCAGGTTGTGGGGACAGGTCACAGATGGGAGCCTGACCCACCCTGCTTTCTGGCAAAAGCCGAGTCAATGAAAGGGAGACATGCTTTCAGAGGCCAGCAGCGGGGGCGGGGGCTCAGCTCCACCGCCATTGCTGACTTGGTGACCTTTGCGCCACCAGACCCCCGGGCAGCCCCCGCGCCAGTCTGCACCTGCCCCTGCTCGGCAGCTCCGCTGGGAACACGTGTCCACCGTCTGCCCACCGTCATGCTTCTTCACGGGCCGTGTTGCACACGGGGACCCCCCCTTTACACGTCTTTGCAGGACGCGGAGACGCCCGCCGGAGCAGAGTGCTCCCCTGGGGAGCCTCCCTGCTGGTCAGCACTGTGGCACCATGTTTCCTGCTTCCCCTAGCTTTTTCTTGGAGTGTTTTGTTGGGTTTGTGGCGGCCGGGGGAGAAACCGAGAGGGAGAGAGAGAAGCCCAAGCCGACTCCATGCCCAGTGTGGAGTCTGAGATCATGACCTGAGGCGAAATCAGGAGTCGGGTGCTCAGCCGACTGCCTCCCAGGCACCCCCTTCCTGGAGGGTCTTAGAGCAAAGCCTGGCCCATCTCAGCACGAGCACTTGTTGTTTATTGGTCACCCTGTGCAAGCTGACCGGGGGGTCACCTGAGCATCTCTAAGGAATGGGGTGTCAGAGCTGCCCGGGGCTCACATGGCGGAGGGGCCCTGGAGCCAGAAGGGGGGTGTCCCCAGGTCGAGGATGTGAGGGGTGGGGCCGGGGGCAGAGAGCGAGGGCTCAGCCCCCGGAGGTTGCAGGCGTGGACTGAGAGAGCAGGAGGTTCCAGCCAGTGAGGGGCCCTTGGGACAGGCCCTTGCTGGTCCGCCCAGCACCCGCCCCTGTCCTCGGCCCCTCAGCCTGACTGACCAGCAGCACCGGGCACCCTGCGATGGCCAGGGCTGTGGGCACAGGGGGAGACCTGTGGGCATGGGGACTGCAGGAAACCTGAGTGCTGGAACTTTCTGTGAGGTCAGGGGGTGTGGGCTGCGTGCCCTGAGGACACATGCGGGTGACATCTGGCTGCTCCCTGCCTTCATCCTGCACACTGCCCTTCCCCCGACCTCTTCACTGGAGGTTCCCGGTCTTGGCTTCTAACCCCCAAAGCCACCAAAGTTGATGGGGGACCAGTGGCCCCCATCATCCCAATGACAGCACCCCGGGCCCGTCGTCCTGCACATGCCTACCTGAGTCCCAGAGCCGGAGCCGGGAGCACGAGCATGGGGTTTACCCCGCTCTTGAGTCCGCGGGCTGCCTGGCAACGCGCGCACAGGTCTGCAGTGGGGACCAGAGCGCCGGGTCAGACTGGTTTTCTGACCCGGTCATCGTGTGTGGTCATGTCGGCGACCTCACTTCTGGGAGGCCCTCCTCTGACCTTTCTGGCGGTCAGCGCTGCGAGCTGTCCATCGCGGGAGCCACGGCTGCCCCGGAGAATCCGTGTCCCAACCAGCTCCGGGGCCGCGGGCCGCGGCTGCGCCTCCCGGAGCACACGAGGACACGCACACTCACCCTGGGGCCACGGAATGAGCCGTCTCTGCAGCTCCCACATGCATGTCAGTTAACAAGAGATGCCATGGGCCCTGGAGCGTCGGGAACCTGCTTTCTGCCTCAAACCCAGGCGCACGGCCAGGCGCCCAGGAGCCGCTCGAGCCCTCGGTCCCTGTGCAGGCGGCCGGGCGCGGCGGCCCTCACAGCCCGGGGGTTCTGGGGACGTAATGCAGGGCCCAGGGCCGAGGGGGGGTGCGTCAGCTTTATTGGTCATTGATTTAGAAATGTGGGGGCTCAGGCCCCTGAGGGGGGTGGGGCGCTGCCCCGTCACTGCTGGTGGAAGCCGTGCAGGGCCCGTGGCCAGTGGGGGCCAGCAGACCCGCACCCTGGGTCTGGGAGCACAGATGCCGCGGGTCCCCAGCGTGGGGCCTTGAAGCCCTCATTGTGCTGGCAGAGGCAGGGGTCTCCTCGTCGCTCTGGAAACGTCCTGAGACCAAGGCCACCCAGGGCCCTCATCCTTGGGCTGCTGTGTGTCCGTGGTGACCACCACCCTTCCCCACTTGTCCCCTGGGCCATGCTCCAGGGGGAGGGACAGCTGAGGACGGAGCAGGGCCTGTGCTGGCCTCGCTACGGGAGACTCGTCCCAGGACACTGTCTAGTGGGGCCTGCCTGGGCTCTTGGGGTTGCCAGAAGTGCCCCCATAGGGAGGTGGGCCTCAAGAGGGAGGTGGCTCCGGGGTCTGGGTGGTTGTGGCCCAAGATGTGATCCGGGGCATCTGCCAAGAAGGGAGAGGAGGGGTGTGAGGGCCTCCTGCTCCACCCCGGCGACCAGATTCAAGCCTCGAGGCCACGATGACTCCAGAGGCAGAAAGGCCCGATTCTGACTTGGGCAAGCCTCAGTTTCCCAGTCGGGTCAATGTCAGGATTTAAAGGGAGGCCATGGAGAGCAGAGGCCAGCGGGCTGGTGGTCAGGGAGGGTTGGGACTGTGTCTGGGGCACAGGGCCGGCAACTAATAAATGGCTTGGTCACTATACTGCGAGCAGGGGAGCAGGCTGGCATCTGGAAGGTTCCATGGGGGATGGCCTCGACAATAAGCCAGGGCCAGCAGCCAGGCAGGGAGTGGGATCCCAGGGGAGGCCAATGGCCATGGCCTGGGCAGAACGTAAGGGCCCTGTCCAGAGCCCCGCCTCCTTACCTGGGGGGGGGGGCTCCCAAACAGGCGGGTTTCAGGCAGCCCCTCCTCCACCCCACCAGGGTCAGGGGTGGGGTGCTGGTGGGCCGTCTGTTGGCAGCGCCCACGGCTGCTCGGGGGGCAGCCCGGGCCCCAGGAGCACAAATGCCACGCGCTGCACCTGCTGGCCTGCATTTGCCCTGGAGATGGCGGGGTCCCCCAGCCTCCCTGCAGCTCCTGCTCCAGAGGAGGGCGGCCTTGGGTGGGTGCTCGCCTCTCTGAGCAAGCACAGGGGGTGAGCATGGGGGGCGCACAGGGCCAGAAGCGCCTAGGAGGCTCAGACAGGACAGACGTCGGGCAGAGGTCCCCTCCTGCTGGCCCGCGGGGGGCCGTGGCCTCCTGGCTCACCTGAGCCCTACTGCCGAGGAGCCACGTCCGTCACGGGCTTCTGGACGCCGAAGGCAGTGATGAAGATATTGACCACGACAATGATGAACACCAGGCCGGTGGCCAGGTTGTTGAGGAAGTCCAGCTTGGCGTGCTTGGCCGGATTGTTGAGGTCGTACCTGACTGTGGGCACAAGGGGGCAGACACTGCACCGGGGCCCTGCAGCCCTGGGGCCTCAGCCCTACGGCTCCAGCAACGCCTCCGCCAGCACGGGGCTCAGAGCGGCCGGCGCCCGTGCATGCACACGGCACCGAGCACGCACAGGGAGGCCCCCGCGCATGCACACGGCGCCGAGCACACACAGGGAGGCCCCCGCGCATGCACACGGCGCCGAGCACGCACAGGGAGGCCCCCGCGAAAGCACACAGCGCCGAGCACGCACAGGGAGGCCCCCGCGCATGCACACGGCGCCGAGCACGCACAGGGAGGCCCCCGCGCATGCACAAGGCGCTGAGCACGCACAGGGAGACCCTGCTCTGAGTGCCCCTGCGCAGTGTCTGGCAATCTCCGTGCCTCCCCAAGGCCCCATCCTTACGCCCACGTTATGGGTGGGGAAACTGAGGCCGGGGAGGTCAAGTACCCGCCCAGGTCACACACCAGCAGTGGAGGTGAGCCCTGACCCTCATCTCAAGGGCAGGACCACCGTCCAGTCCTAGGAGACCACTGGAGGGCTATGTTTTCCATATCCCCAGCTTATTGGGTGGAAGGACAGAGACACGGGGGGCCTCTGAGGACCATACTGGGGAGCCACATCCTGACAGCATGGCCGAGTGGGGTCTGTCAGGTGGTGAGCACCCTGTCCGGGGGGGGGGGGAATGCAAGCAGCACCAGCAGATCATGGGCGAGGCCACCCCAAGGCCCTCCCCCCATGGGGCCCCAGCCCAGGCTCACACCAAGGAAGATGAGCAGCACGCCCACGCCAATCTGCAGCACGAGAGAGATGGAGATGAGGACCACCAGCGGGACGAAGAAGGCGAAGCCGGGACCCTGCTCGATGACAGCCTTCAGCTGGGAAGCGTTGGCCATCAGCAGCGCAATGTCCAGCATGCTCTCCGCCGCGCTCTTCTTGTTGGCGTAATGGTTCACGTTGATGGGCCGGTTCCGGCCCCAGCGGGATGGCTGCAGGGAGGGGGCGGTCAGCCTGGGACGGGCAGGGCTATGGGTCTCGGTGGGGCCTGCAGAGTCGAGGCCCAGACAGGGCTGCAGGACCCCCACCCCCCGGGAGTCGGGGCCCAGAGGAGAGGCTCAGCACACACACAGCTTTGAGACGAGAATGCCCTGTCCTGCCTCGGCTGGGGCCCCCTGGCACCTTCCCTGCGGGGCCTGTGCCCCCGCACCCCTCCTCCAGGCGGGAAGGATCAGTGGACGTCCGGGCCCTGCACGCTCACCCAGCCCTCCACCAAAGAAGGTCCCCAGCGAACTTTGCTGCTGCTTTAAGTTTTATTTTCACAGACAATTCTAAACCATAGATTGAGGTGCGATCAGCCCAGGAAAAGCTAGGCCCGATGAATGTAAACAGCCTTGGCGTTTATCCTTTATCCGCGGGACGCCCGGAGGCCCGGCCGCCGCCCCAAGCCTCCCCCTGCCTTGTAGTATTTGTGGTGAGGTGTGTCCCACAGAGCCTCAGGGACTTGGTGCGGGTGGGGAGCTTCCTGCCCAGGCTTCCCAGCACCTCCGCCTGGGAACATAGCCACGCCCCATGCCCTCCACGCCCCACCGGAGGTCACCGCCTCCCGGAAGCCCCTCTCTCCTGGGGTGCAAACTGGGGGGAGGCAGGAGAAGGTCCTCCTCCCTCCCTAGGCTGCCCCTGCAGCACTCCCCTGCGGCCCCTCTGCAGGGGAGCCCTGGAGCCACCAGGCCCAGCACCACGGCCTCCGGGGACACTCAGCGGCTCCTGTTTCTGAAGTCATGAAAAATGCATGGGAAGCAGGCGGCTGGGAGGGCCCACAGAGCACCTGAGAAGTCGCCTCCACTTTCTGCAGCTGGAAATCTCCCCCCTGAAAATCCTGAACTCCAGAAGTGGGAGCGGGAGAAGGCTCGCTCCGGCTGTATCTAGAATAACATGCCCAGGAGGAAGGGAGAATGCGTGCAGAACGCTGCCGCTGCCCTGGACTTGCCCCGCCTTCTCTCAGCGCCTGCGGCTAAGCAGCAAACCCGCTGGGTTTAAAACGGCAGACCCCACAGGGAAAGCCGGCGCGGGGACCGAGGGCCAGCACTGCTTCTGGGCTATTCCACCCACAGCCACGCCTGCCGGGGGCACACCCCGCCGCCGCGGGTGCCGAACCCCAGGCCTCACCCACCAGGGGCGGCTGCTCCTCCCCACCGCCTGGGGGCCAGCGCTCCCCCAGCCGGAGGCTGTGCCCCCCACCCCCCTACACAGCTGCGGGGCTGGCCACGCCTCCTCCCGCCTGCGCTCCTTGGGGCGGGCGTGGGGCAGGTGCTCTGAAGTTGCACAAAGCCGGAAGTACCGAGCTTTCCTCCCTCAAGGCCAGCGCCGCGCCCGTCCTGGTCCCCACGCGCGCGCCCATGCCCGCACACGCCGAGGTACGTCCGTACAGGTGTAAGAACACACAACCGCACCTGCACGTCTGCACACCACGAGCAAGCACACACGTGCACGTCTAGGCTAAGTGTGTGGGCCTCTGCGGGCGGAGGAAGTCCCCTCCCTGCTGCGCCCCTCCAGACGGTCTGAGTCCTTCATGGACACACATGTTCGAATGCAGAAGGACACTCGGTGCCCTGTGTCTCCACTCTCCTCCTCCCCCCCCCCCCCCCCCCCCCCCCCCCCCCCCCCCCCCGCGGCTTGGCGTCCTCCTCCGGGGTGCCCCCGCCAGCCCTGTCCTCACGCACACTCACTGGGGGTGAACTGAGGCTAGCAGGAAGCACCCGTGCAGAGCCGAGAGCAAGTGAGGGCTGCACTTGGAACACAGGCCCCAGGGCTGGGAAGCCGCCTGCAGAGGGCCGGGGTCAGGGCTGCCTGTGCGGGCTGAGCACTCGGAGGGCCCCCCGGGCTCCAGCTGTGTGACCTCAGGGCAGGCAGCACCCTCTGGGCCTCGGTCTCCCGTGTGGGCAACAGGGTCAGCAGCACGCAGCCCGCGAGGCTCTGGTGGGCCTGGCCGCTGCCTCAGAGCCGCGGGAGGCAAGCCAGGGCCCGGCCACACGCCTCTCTGGCTGCAGGGCACTTCCTGCCCATGGGACCATCTGCTTCCTGCTGAACCGGTGCAGTGATAGGGGGCGCCGGCGGGACCCCAGTCCAGCCATGTGGCCCTGACAACGTGCTTCCCTGCGGCTGGCCTCAGTCTCCCCGTCTGTGGGCCACGGGCTGTACCCAGAAGCTCTGGCACCCACAGAGCTCCCCACTAACGGAGAGCATTAACCTCCCTTTCCACAGCACGGGAAGACCGCAGTTCAGGGATGCTGCCCAGAGCAGAGCCCGGCAGCCACTCGAGGAGGCGCTTGGGGACTCTGGGGCATGGGTGATGGCTGAGTCCTAGGGCGGCCGCAGTCCTGGGAAGCCCACCAGGGTCGGGTCGGAAGGTGGCTGGAGCCCTTGGCCGGAGCCCCGCCGGGAACCGGTCCCCATGACTGTGACCTGAGCAGTGCAGGGCAGACACCTGGTTAATGTGTCCCAGGCCCACGGGACTTCCCCAAACCTCAGTGGTGGCCCCAGGAGCCAGCGGAGCCCTGGAATTTCTCTCCTAAAAGCCAGGGAGGCGCCTCGCGGGTAAGGAGCCAGAGGAAAGCAGGGAGGCCCCTCTTCTGTGGACAGAAGTCTTGGGGTGGTTCCTCACGAGTAGCTGGCAGGGCCCCGGCCACCTAGCCCAGGGCCACCATGCTGCGTGTCCTCAGCTCCGACGGGGCGGGGTTGGGACAAATGTGAACGCAGACTTGCACCCAGGCAAGCTCCGGGTTCCTGCCACAGCTTGGCAGATGCTGCAGGCCAGCCCGGCCTGGATGGGAGGAGATGGGGTGCCCATCCCGGCCTCCCGCCCCCCCTGGGAGATGACAGCAGGCCAGAGCCCACTGAGCCCCTGCCAGGCCCATGGGTTGCAGTTACAGGTGCCCTCTAATCCTGCCTGCCGCTGACCCCAAACCCTCCTGGGGCAGGAACCCCTGCCCAGAGGCCCCTTCGCGTTTTCAGAACGAGAGACCAGGGCCCCCACCAAATCCACGACGTCCATCAGTGGCCTGGCTAGGAGCTAGGGTGGCACGTCCACATGCACCTCTCTCTAGCACACCAGGGTTCTCTGCCTCAGTTCCCTCCTCGGGAAAATGGGCAGATGGGACTGAGTTCAGGTTCGGAGGCCCCTTGGTCTGCCCGAGCAGAGCCAGCCAGGGCACACGGCTTCCCAAAGCAGCCGCATGGATCTCTAACAAACACTGTGTCACAGGAGAGAGGGTAAGCAACGGAGATGGCTGTGTGCGGCAAGCAGGACCCCGGACCCCGGACCCTGGCCCACCGCGGCCCCTCCGCTGGGAAGCAGTGAGTGCCAGTGGGAGTTTTGAAGTCCTTCCCTCTGGGGAGGAACCTGAGGACCTGGGAGGGTCAGGCAAGGCTGGGGTCCATCACCCGCAGAGTGGGCATGAGCCCGCCACTCAGGGCTGGCACGAAGGCCACCAGGCACGTGCCTGCCCTGAGAGGCCTCCAGATCCACGTCAGTGTCCCGGCAGGAAGTCGGTTGGGGGGGGTTTCCCGCAGCAGCTGGGCCGTGGGCTGGGCAGAGCTGCTTCCTGTGGGCTCAGCACTGGCCGGCAGTGACCCTGTGGCCATGTCAGGCTGGCCTTTTAGAACTTGGCCAAGTCCCTGCTCGAGCTCTTGAGATCTGCCGGGAAAGCAGAAGCAAGGAAAAGAGCGAACTTCCCCCCGGAGAAGCTGAACTCTGCACAGCCCAGATGTGGTCCAGGGGCCACATCCCAGCTTGTCCGGCTCTCTCCCTGCTGTCCCGTCAGCTGGCTGTGACCTCACTGCCCGCCGCAGGGCCGAGGCAGGTGTCTCTGCGCCAAGACCCAGCAGGCGTGACACAGCCCAGGGCCATCTTCACAGTAAAAGTGATGTTTACTATTCCCCTTGCCCCTCCTGGAAGGAGGCTGGACAGCCTGGCCTCCGTGAAGTCGTGGGGGCAGAGGTGTGGGGGGCGCCTGCGGGGTTCATCTGCTGTCGGGCTCTTCCCGGAGCCAGGCCGCCCTGGAAGCCGAGCGACCTGCCCCACTATGGCCCGCAGTACACGTCCTGAGACTGATGTGGGCTGTCGACCTGGACCTCCCAGTCAACCCCCCCCCACCGCCCGGGGGGCGCCAGGGACACAGGACCAACCTAGCCCACCCACCTTGCCATCCCATGCTCCCACTCCGGGTGGTGCCCTGGGAGTTTGCCCCTCATCCCAGCAAGATTTTCTTCCCATCCTGACCCTCCTGCAGGGAAGGCTGTGCCCACCCACAGGGTCCTGCCCTGGGGGAAGGGGCTGCCCCGAAGTCCTCTCCAGGAGTGGGTCCTATACAGCATGCCCGACTGTGACTGCCGTGCGCCCAGCACATGCCTGAGCCCACTGGGTCCTCGGCATGCTCTCGGAGAAAGACACTGCTATCATCCTAGGTCACAGAGTCAAAACCACAAGGCAGGTCCTGAAGGTGGGAAGGGCGAGGCAGAGGCTGGGGCGTGGTGTCAGGGCGTCCATGCCTCTGGCGTGGGAGCAGTGGCCTTGAGGCTGCCCATTCTTCCTGGAGCCTTCCTTGAATGTGAATGGAGACACCCCCCCTACCACCACACTGGCTCTTGGAGCCGCGGAGGGGCCAGACCTCCACTCACACACCCCCTCCGCGGTGGTCCAGCCCTTGGGCCTTCCTGTCTCTGTCTTCTCTGCTGGGACATCCTTTCCCACATCGCCATGGCCCCCCCAAGCTTCCCCCCCCCCACGCCCTGGGTCCTGCAGCACCCAGCGCCAATGTCCCCACGTGCGGGAAGCCTTCCGGACTCCACTGGTGGAGTTTAGCACTTTCCGTCTGAGCTGGTCTCAACGCTGAGATAGCAGCTCAGTGATAATGGGGCCACATCTGCCCGTGCTGGTCCCAGAGCCAACACTGTGACCCCACCTGACCTTCCTGGGCCCGAGGTGCACGGGAGCCTGCAAGCGTATGGCCAAAGCTGAGGGGGGCAGGACAGGCTTGGAGCGGAAGGCGCAGCCTCGAGTTGGGAGGTGAGCAGGATCCCTCCCTTCCAATCCACCTGCCCTATTTGTTACCTGATTTCCCCAAAGGTGGGCGGGGGCATTTTGTTTTCTCTTTTCAGACAGTGCACAGGAGGCCCAGAGAGGTGAGGCACCCTCCCCAAGCACACACAGCCCTTGGCTCCAAAGTGCTTACATGCCAGGGCAAGACGGCGTGAGGGCCTCCTCAGTCCTGGGTTCCCCAGTCCGAAGCCGGGGACAGACATCCCGTGCCACCCTAAGGCCGCCAAGTTTTACTGAAGGGTGAGCACAGAGGCTGCGCCCCAGGAAGCTTCTTGCCAAGAACAGGCAGGGATAGACACGGTGACTGCGTGGGGCCACCTGCCCACAGGAGGACCTGACCCTGCCACCCCTCTCCCTCTCCCCACAGGTCCTCCCATACTCAGGCAGCGCTGCCCCAGTCTGGCTCACAGGGCAGGCGGAGAGCCCTGGCATCCCTGCCCCCACCCCCAGGGGGTCAAAAAGTGAAAGAATGTTCAAAGTCAACAAGTCACCAGAGGGCCATGCCCAGGACGGCACCACGAACAGAGCTGCTGGGAAGTGCTGGGTCCTGGGAGGACGGCATGACACCCCCTCCACACACAGGACCCCGGGGCGGATGGGCACAACCACCTCTCAAGTGGGAGTCAGGGCCACTGCCTGGGGGCCTGCGGTGGGGACAGGACCAGGGGCCACAGCCGCCCCAGGTTCCCCACCGGGGCACGCAGCAGATAGTGCGGTAGCGGTGGACACGGCGGGTGACGTAACCGTCTGCCCGCTGCTGGCCTGGGGCCCGGAGGCTGGGATCCTGCGCGCCCAGGCGCGCAGCAGCGGGAGGAGGTGCGGGGGCCGAAGTTAGAGCCCCGAGCGAAAGGCGGGGGAAGGTGGTGCCCAGGCCCCGCCACCGCGCGACTCGTCGTGGGCACCTCCCGGCCGGACCGTCGCCCCTGCCGGGGTGGCCGGAGCCCCGGGGCACCGCTCTGACCGACGGCACCGGGCGCGGGGAGCCCGGCACCCCGCAGTGCGGAAGCGGCGCGCAGCCGGCGGGCGCCCGAGGTGCTCGGGGAGCAGCGGGAGGGGGGCCCAGAGAGCGCGCGCCGGCCAAGATCGCACAGCGGCGCGGGCAGAGCCGGGCTTACCGAGACGTCCGGGGAGCCGGGGGAGCCGGGGCGCAGGTCGCCGTTGAGCTCGTACTCCTCGGGGCCCGACTCCATGGTGCGGCCGCCGGAGCCGCCTCGCAAGGGGCCTGAGCGCCTCCCGCGCCTGGGCCGCGGGGACCCGGCTGCGCGCCCGCCCCGGCCCGCCCCCGGCCCGCCCCCCCGGCCCGCCCCCGGACTCCGCCCCGCAGCGCCCGGACTCCGCCCCGCAGCCCCCGGCCCGCCCCCGGACTCCGCCCCGCAGCCGACGGCCCGCCCCCCCCGGC